>BLSH010277625.1:5824133-5837226 GCA_018402905.1 Glandirana rugosa
AGAGAGATAGAGAGAGAATCTATATATATATATATATATATATATATATATATATATGTGTGTCTCCCTCTCTCATATATATATCTCTCTCTCTCTCTCTCTCTCTCTCTAAGATACATATATGAGATAGAGAGAAAGTATATATATATGTATAGAGAGAGAGAGAGAGAGAGAGAGAGAGAGAGTATATACATAGAATATATATATTATTATAGAAGCATACATATGGATGTCATATATATATATATAATATACTTTCTCTCTATCTCTCTTAGAGATATATATATATATAGAGAGAGAGAGAGAGAAAGAGAGATAGAGTATATACATAGAATCTCTCTCTCTCTCTCTCTCTCTCTCTATATATATACTCTCTCCCTCTGTGTGTATATATATATATATATATATATATATATATATATATCTAAGAGAGAGATAGAGAGAAAGTATATGATAGAATCAATCTCTCTCTCTCTCTCTCCCCCACATCATCGCAACTGTCCAAATTATTCTGCAATTCAATTATAACGAAAGTTTTTTTTTAATATAATGTTCCTAAACTACTCCTATAAATAATGACAATGTTTAGTGGCAGAGTATTTAAAATTATTAGAAAGATAAATAAAGTCAACCAATAAACTGGTATTTTCCCTAATTCTCCCTGCTTTACACTGTTGAAGGCTGAAATCTTGTTGGCTGAGATTGCAATAAGGAGCACATAGAGAGATTTATTAAGACTGGTGCACTCCGAATTTCGTGCAGCTGTGCATGGCAGCCAATCAGCTACTAACCTCAGCTTGTTCAATAATGCTTTGACAATAAAACCTGGAAGCTGATTGGTTTCTATGCACAGCTGCGCCAGATTTTGCACGCTTCAATTTTAGTAAATCTCTCCTATGGTCATAACTATCCAAGCGGTGCAATCCATTTAAACCAATAACGTATTTTTTTATTATTACAATTCCTCAAATGCTCTTATGGGTAAAAACATAATGCTTATTGTCAGAATATTTTACATTTTTGGAAAGCATTGGTTAAATAAAGACAACCAAAGCAGAGTTCTTCCTGCTTTTACACTGCTGGAGGCTACAATCTCATTGGCTGAGACTGCAAGAAGCAGCACATAGTCACAAATCTATAGATTACTCTGTACACTATTCATGATAACGTTTCTTTTTTATACATAATATTTCTCAAGTACTTGATTGCATGTATTTTTATAGGCCGAATAATTGAAAATTCGTTTATTGGTTATATAAGACCAATACAATAACGCATAGCAACCAACGAACATCGTTGCTGCAGAGTTGTCATTGCTCTTTGCTAATGAAAGCTAAAATCGGATTGGCTGAGATTAGTTTTGGCAACTTTTCTCGTTCACAAGTCTATGAAACTCTTTTTCCTCCATGAACAATTCCTGATCGTCACAAGGAAGGCAAATAATCCTGACACAGGCTGATTTACTAAAGGAGTTCTAAACCGATAAATTCACACTTCGATTATCCAATCATGTGCAGATAAAAGTAGTAAACGGGAATTTTCTTTTCACATGATTGGATAATTAAATTAATATTCACATGCTTTATTAAGTGAAGGTTCAACTCTTTTAGTAAATCAGCGTGATAAAATCTATGAAATGAATACATATAATAATAAACGAAACAAAACATCAGAAACGAAATATCAGATCAAAAAAAAAATCCAAATAAATCCGATTATTCCAATATTTCATTGGCAAAATATGCTATAAAGCATGTGATATTATCATTAATAATAATAAAATAATAATAATAACAGTCCTAGGGGTGAAATAAATGTGGGAATGGCATCACCTCTATAAGGTGCAACCAGAGTGCCAATCACGTGACCGAACCCATTCTATGGATCGCACGATCACATCGGTCATGCAGTGTTCAGTCGGTTTACATTGTAATAAAAATACAGGACTGGTGATTGGTGAGTTTGTTTACACAGACAGCAACATAGTATCACAGGGCAACCGAATGCGATGCAATGTAACGGTTTTTCCTCTATTAGATGTATTATATGGATATACTTATACTGTTAGTTTGCAATTATTGATGATATGAAATAGAAAATTGATCGATCCAAATGTGATGCTTAAAAAAAGCAATCCAGGTCTCAGTTATGAGCACAGAACACAATGGTGGGGTTTTCAGCATCAGAAGAATGGTGAAGGTTCAGACTGACAGCTGTCACATGGTGCCACTTCCAGATGATCGATTTATTTTCCAATCATTTCTCCTGATAGGAATAATCGATCAATAGTCGGCAGCCCATTCCATGGATATGCCACACTAGGAGAAGTGGGTTTCCATTGATAATTGGAAGATACAATCATAATGTATCCATCCATATAATCTCATAATCGATTTCATTGGAATAAAATAGAATTCCTTAACACGATTTATAATTTCCCACCCTAGCTGATCCGATCAGGGGAGTTCTGTGTATTGGAATGAGATGGCAGCATGTATGGCAGTGTTGCCAACCTCCTGCAGCGTTTTTTACTGGCAAAACATGGAAAAATTACTGACTGAGCACGTTTTTTACTGACAACCTGAAAAATAACTATTAAAAACTAAGACAACTGATATTTAAACACAACATGGGAACACTGACAATACCCATATCAAGTAGTTTGCCCGGTTTACACTTAAAAAGTCAGCACAGCATGACAAATTATCAGACCCTGATATTTATAGACAGTTGTAAAAGTCACTGATTTTTACAAACTGTCAGTAAATTTACTGGCGGTTGGCAACACTGATGTATGGGCACACAGAGGAGAGGGGGTCTTACTGCACACAGAGGAGGGGGGTCGTACTGCACACAGAGGAGAGGGGGTCGTACTGCACACAGAAGAGAGGGGGTCGTACCTGCACACAGAAGAGACGGGGTCGTACCTGCACACAGATGAGCCAGCACCGTCTCCTGCTGCAGCCGGTAGTCATCTCCATCCGTAGATCTGGGCTGGTGGTAGCTGTGAGCCTTCTTGCTCTTGACCAGGAATGATCTGGGCATTGTCGGGGCTCTCCGTCCTCCGGTCTCCTCTGCCTACAAGATCCACAAGGTGTCCGTGCTGTCCTCAGATCCGTCCTGTTATCCGCTCACTGGGGTCACATCCATTGGTAGGGATCAGGCACTACCCGGGGATGGAGAAGTAGGGGGTGGGCGTGGATAGCCTGGGTGGGTGGGGCTGGGGAGGAGCCTTGGACTTCAATAGAAGCTGCATTCACCAGGTGGCATTCAGACAGGTGGCTGCACTCCGACAATAGAGATCTGCGAGCGTCCCAGCGACTCACCTCCACCTGGAAATGAAAGGAGCACAATGAGTGACATCGCCCAACCCCCTCATATCTCTAACTCAGTGACACCATAGATATCCCCTCTAACTGTCAGCAGGAGAAGGGGGTGACACTATGGATATCTACAATATCTGTCATGGGGGGTGACACCAGATCCCCAATATCTGTCATCAGGAGGAGGGGTGACACCATAGTTATCCCCAATATCTGTCATCAGGAGGAGGGGTGACACCATAGTTATCCCCAATATCTGTCATCAGGAGTAGGGGGGTGACACCATAGTTATACCTTACATCTGTCATCAGGAGAAGGGTGGGGGACCATAGTTATACCCTATATCTTGTCACCAGGAGAAGGGAGATGACACCATAGTTATACCCTATATCTGTTATCAGGAGGAGAGGGGTGACACCATAGTTCTCCTGAACAGCATAGTTATACCCTATATCTGTCGTTAGGAGAAGGGGTGACACCATAGTTATCTCTAATATCTGTCATCAGGAGAAGGGGGGTGACACCACCTTAGTTATACCCCATGTCCCCTTTATCTGCCATCAGAAGGGGGCAGCGACACCATAGTTATCCTCAAATCTGTCATCATGAGGAGGGAGGTGATGCCATAGTCATCCATCCATTCTTAGCTGTCATCAGGAGGAGGGGGGCACCTTAGTGATTCCTTATATCTGACATCAGGGGGAGGGCGGGTGACACCATAGTTAGCGACCTCTTGAGCAACAGACAGAACACCAAGAGCGACAGAAGACAGAGACAGATAAGAGCTTGTGTAAGGAGACTTCACATTGCAAGTGTAGCAATACCACACACTTCCTACAACCACTCCGACTACAATACACTGTGTATACCAACAATATCCACTACAATACACTGTATATACCAACATTACCAACAATATAGAATATTCTATATAATGGAAGCTATGCACCTTTATCATGTGACTGGTGGTCCTGTTAGGTTAGAATACTCTATATAATGGAAGCTATGTTCCCCTGTCCTATGATTGGTGGTCCTGTGCAGGGAAGAATATTCTATATAATGGAAGCTATGCACCCCCATCCTATGATTGGTGGTCCTGTGTAGGGAAGAATATTCTATATAATGGAAGCTATGTTCCCCTGTCCTATGATTGGTGGTCCTGTGTAGTGAAGAATATTCTATATAATGGAAGCTATGCACCCCCATCCTATGATTGGTGGTCCTGTGTAGGGAAGAATATTCTATATAATGGAAGCTATGCCCCCCCATCCTATGATTGGTGGTCCTGTGTAGAGAAGAATATTCTATATAATGGAAGCTATGCACCCCTATCCTATGACTGGTGGCCCTGTGTAGGGAAGAATATTCTATATAATGGAAGCTATGCACCCCTATCCTATGACTGGTGGCCCTGTGTAGGGAAGAATATTCTATATAATGAAAGCTATGCACCCCTATCCTATGACTGGTGGTCCTGTGTAGGGAAGAATATTCTATATAATGGAAGCTATGCACCCTTATCCTATGATTGGTGGTCCTGTGTAGGGAAGAATATTCTATATAATGAAAGCTATGCACCCCTATCCTATGACTGGTGGTCCTGTGTAGGGAAGAATATTCTATATAATGGAAGCTATGCACCCCCATCCAATGACTGGTGGTCCTGTGTAGGGAAGAATATTCTATATAATGGAAGCTATGCCCCCCTGTCCTATGACTGGTGGTCCTGTGTAGGGAAGAATATTCTATATAATGGAAGCTATGCACCCCCATCCAATGACTGGTGGTCCTGTGTAGGGAAGAATATTCTATATAATGGAAGCTATGCACCCCTATCCAATGACTGGTGGTCCTGTGTAGGGAAGAATATTCTATATAATGGAAGCTATGCACCCCTATCCTATGACTGGTGGCCCTGTGTAGGGAAGAATATTCTATATAATGGAAGCTATGCACCCCCATCCAATGACTGGTGGTCCTGTGTAGGGAAGAATATTCTATATAATGGAAGCTATGCCCCCCTGTCCTATGACTGGTGGTCCTGTGTAGGGAAGAATATTCTATATAATGGAAGCTTTGCACCCTTATCCTATGACTGGTGGCCCTGTGTAGGGAAGAATATTCTATATAATGGAAGCTATGCACCCCTATCCTATGACTGGTGGCCCTGTGTAGGGAAGAATATTCTATATAATGGAAGCTATGCACCCCTATCCAATGACTGGTGGCCCTGTGTAGGGAAGACTGCAGAGACTCCTCTGACCCACTTTGTGAATGGTAGGACAAGATTTGGGTGCTCCATGATGTGTTTGCAGGGCATGGAAAGTTGCTGGAGCAGATCAGAGAAGAAATGTGATCCAGCCGCTTGCTGTCTGTTTGTAGAGGAGAAGAGGAGCCAGCCTGCAGCCATAGCTCATTATCAGAGGTATCACTGAGCCTCTCATTTCCCCAATCAAGTCTCCTAATCACTAACAGAAACCTGATTCACACAGGTAGCCCCGGACACTGGGCACTCACCATGGGGCTATCACAGCTTGCTATCTGCAGAACTGGGCCAGCATCCCTATCATACCAGACTCTGGCTGCTGGAGATAGACTGCTCTGCAATCATGTGCATGCCAGACAGATAGAGATAGATGGATAGATGAATAGATAGATAGATAGATGGATAGATGAATAGATAGATAGATAGATGGATAGATGAATAGATAGATAGATAGATGGATAGATGAATAGATAGATGAATAGATAGATAGATAGATGAATAGATAGATAGATAGATAGATAGATAGATAGATAGATAGATAGATAGATAGATAGATAGATAGATAAATAAGGTATTTCTATACAGCCAACAATTTACACAGCACTTTACAGACTATATATTCACATCAGTCCCTGCCCTCCAAGATCTTACAGTCTTAGGTCCCTATCTCAAATGCATGCACATACTTATCCCAATAGATAGATAATTACAGGTATTTATATAGTGTAGCAATTTATGCAGCACTTTACATACTGTGCATTCACATTAGTCCCTCCCTGTCCTCCAGGAGCTTACAATCTAAGGTCCCTTTCCTACATGCGTTCACATACTAGGGCCAAAGGATCAATAATAGATAGACATGTGGATAAAGGTGAACAAACAGATCACCCTCAGCCAGCAGTTAATAGTATGTTTCCATGGCACAGAAAATTTAATTTACCAAAACTTCAGGACACTAAGGGAAAACTTTCCCTTATTTGGAGACTGCTACTGCTGACCTCTCCTTCTAAAAATACTAGTTGCCTGGCTGTCATGCTCTCCTTCTGGTTACAATGCATTGGGGTTGATTTACTAAAGGCAAATAGACTGTGCACTATGCAAAGGCATTTGTTCCAGAGCTTAGTGAATGGGGTGAAGCTTCACTTTGCAAGGAATACCCAATCACATGCAAGGAAAATACAAACAAACAAAAAGCAGCATTTTTGCTCGCACACACATGATTGGATGATGGAAGTCAGCAGAGCTTCCAATCATTTATTAAGCTCTGGAGCAAATGTCCTTGCATTATGCAACTGTGTTTGCAAAGTCCACAGTCTACTTGCCTTTAGTAAATAACCCCAAAGATAGAGCATCTTTTCAAAATCAAGTCTACAGACAAAGGATTTTGACTTTACTCTGAGATTTCTGATTTGCTTATTCGTTCTCTTTTCCTAGATCAGAGATCAGAGATTCAGAATGAGAGATTTACTGTAGGTTGTACATACATTATACAATCTTCTTGCACAATTTCCTTTTGCGTTACCAAAACCATATAATATGAGGTTAAACTTAAACACTTTCAATTTTGTAAGCAACCAGGCAGGCCCTTGCACTGTTGAAGGTGACTCTAAAGGAAATTGATTAAGAAAATTAAATAATGTATGGGCAGCATAAATCAAACAAGGTAAGCATGTGATGCTGTTGCTATGGATAGTAGCTCCAATTGATGGTAGTTTGTTGCTATGGTACATCAGACCCTATGAATCTCATTTCCAAAACTGAATCAGGTAAGAAAACAGCAGCCACCAATCGCATAGGGGTTGATTAACTAAAACTGGAGAGTGCAAAATCTGGTGCAGTTTTACATGGTAGCCAATCGGCTTCTAACTTCAGCTTGTTCAATTCAACTTTTGACAATAAAACCTGGAAGTTAATTGGTTTCTATGTGGAGCTGCACCAGATTTTGCACTCTCCAGTTTTAGTAAATCAACCCCATAGTGTTTTCATTTCTCAACCAGTATTGACAGTAATGTCAACAGGGACAATTGGCAGCCATAGGAAATTTTAGTACATAAGCTTCAGTATAACTGCAGATTCAGAACAAGTTTTCATATAACACTTTCACCAACAGTTGTGTAAAAGTTAGTTGTGATTTTGAATTGCATTAAAGTACGCAAAGATGTTCCTCGGGAGCAGAAAGATTTTTGATTTGCATTTTAATAATGTGGATGCAACTATCTCATATGACATTCTGACACATATAAACCACCATGAACCCACTAACTTTCACAGTGTGTCATTGTAGTCCTTGACACCTCCGCCCAGGGCTCCCAGATCACAGCCATGGTCAAACTAGCAGATACACACAGTATAAGTAATATTTCAGGATGATAATTCAATTCAATCCTACTGGAAAGTGTCACAGATGAGAGACTTTGGTGCATGGGGTGACTGGTGAAGCTTCAGCTATGCAGATGGGAAGATTTGACTCATATCACTACATGAACAGTTTGTAAGTGGTTTCTTGTAGGTCGCAGTGAGCTGTGCTAAGTCAAATCTTTAACACCGTGACCTAATGAACCCAACCTGATTTGTCACCCATGAACAGCTGCACACTCATTTATCTGCCATACATGTAGGTGCCCTAGTTTTACAATGAGCTAAGGTTAGACAGAAAACATGCAAATTCATCAAATCTGCACAATGCAGTGATACAATATGAATAATGTATTAATAAACCAATGTGTTCAGTTACCAATTATTGTATCAATGTGATCAATCAAGTGATCAATGTTGATTTTTCCTTTGCATTCAACTATCAGTGAAAAAATTCTCCATCATTAGGAAAAAAATACTGAGTAAAGCGAGAGCAATGCACAGAGTATTAACCAGAACCTGTTAGTAACAAGGGACTAGAACAACCTTGCTCAACCAGTGGTCCTCCAGAGGTGGTCAAAGGTCCCTTGAGCAATGAGCAATGTCTACCTCTCAGTGTATAAGTGTATATGTAACTACTGACGCCAATGATCTTTTTACCTATCTGTAAGAGGGGGCTTTTCTGATGGACCACAAATGTAAGAAGCATCCTTCCCACTGATCATCATATTAATGTACTGTGAGCTGCAGATATAGTATTTATTAGCAGGGGTCCCCTGAGACTGGAAATTAAAGTGTTACTAAACCCACAACAGTACAATTAGTCTCTATAGGCAGTAAAGAATGTTCGTTATACTCACTGTGGAACCTAAGGGGTTAATCCTGCGCATTGTGTAAGATGCCTGTTTGATCAGGTCCTCTTTTATCCTTCCTTTCTTCCACAGTCCCCAATCCATCTGTTGATAGTACAGAGCCTTGGGTGCACTCTGCACATGCTCAGTTTGGTGTGTATTGCTAGAGAGTTTTCTTTTTTTTTGGGGAGGGTGTATGTGATCAGCATAGGGCCAATCAGCACTGTCCAGACAGAGGGTCAGGGATCATGTAGTCTCATAGGACAGTCAGGGGAGAATGAAAACTCCTTCTACAAGCTTTAACCAGTGCTCAGCCAGACACTTATAGAAGTCACAAGACTGCTCTGACTGCTGATGAGAAAAGGTATTGAGCAGTTTATATTTACTAAAATAATTGCATTTCCATGTTCTGTGTACTGTGGGAGACCAGATATAGTGAATGTTCCTGGGTTTAGTAACACTTTAATTTTAAGGGTTCCACTGTGTTAAAAAAAAGGCTGAGAAAGTCTGGGCTCAAGCCTAGTGCTGTTATGTATTTTGGTGCACTTTAAAGTGGTTCTAAAGCCTTAAGATTTACCTTAATGAATTCTATGCATTAAGGTAAAAAAAATCTTCTGTTGCAGAGGACATCAACCTTATACTTGCCTGATCTCGATCCAGCAATGTGCACGGTTCTGTCCCTCCTCACTATTGGCTCCTGTTTCTGCCAATCAAGTTCTACGATGAGGGAGTGGGGGGCGAGGCCGAGCCCTGCTGTCTGTGTCAATAGATGCAGACAAGGGGGCTTGGGAGAACTCGAGAAGAGGAAGATTGGGGCTGCTCTGTGCAAAACCATTGCACAGAGCAGATAAGTATGACATGTTTGCTATTTTAGTTTAAAATATTGAAGCTTTAATTCCCTCTTAAAGAGATCCTGTCATCAGACCTTTTGCTCCTTCCCCAGCAGCTACATAAAAGGTTAGGTAGGGAGGTGCCAGGAGGGGCGAGGAGCTGGGCAAGCACAGAAAATAATTAGACACTCCCAGAAGAGGAGGCCTGTGGTATGCAAGGCTTTGGTAGGGCACTGGCTCTCCCTGGATTGGTCCCATTTTCTAGCAAGTTCAAATTCACATTGCAAATTAATAAAAATAATTTATGGGTGGGAAAAAAATGGAAGTTAGCATTTAAAATAAAAAACATTTCCGTGGTTTTACTTTTTTTGAAGTTGATGGCAGGGTCTCTTTAAGTTTATCTACAGTCTTTTTTTTTTTTTTTTTTGCTTTTTATAGAGAAGAAAAGGGTTAGCAACCCTGTCAGGTTTTTACTGCTGGGTGTGCAAGGGGGGAAAACAACAAAAACAATATGTCTAAAGTACAGATCAGATTCTTATATCATAAAATTCCAATGTGTTTCGAGGCTCAAAGGGTTCCCTTCATCAGAGCTTGGCACTGTTGAACAAAGTGTGAACTGGACTGAGAGAATTGGAGGGATTCTCAGGAGTAATAAGTATGATCGCTGCAGACTTATTCCTTAAACTGGCCATAGATGGTTCAAATCTCGGTCGGTTCAGCAGGAACCACCCGAGATTCAAACCATGCATGGGCAGGCTAAATGTACCCATGTTGATTGCTCAATCAACTTGGGTACAACCATTCTGCTGGATTTTACATGCGATTGTCACTAGTGGCTGTTATAGCCGTTAGGAATAATCACCGTGTTCTTCTGGGCAGCAGCCACTATCCCCTGCCAGGAGGGATTCCACTGTCAGCACTGACCCTTGGTTGCAGGAAAAAAAATTGCACCATCTATGGCCAGCCTTAGTGACCATTTTCACTAGGAATAAGAGTGGGAAAGTCTTCCATAGGAACTTTGTTGAGATTTCCTCTCACTTCCTGTTGTGTCTACAGGACAAAAGTTGAAGGGAAATCTGCCCAATGGAATACATATGGCAAAAAACTGAGAGGGGTTTACACTCTTACCTACTCCATGCAAAATGTTAAAAAAAGGTCTTGGCTTTGGACATACCTTATATCCTGTCCATTTTAGGGGGTTTATTGTATACAAATGCATTTGACTTTGGGGAAAGTTAGTTCTGGGTAGTTTAGGGTTCAGGGGGTGTCAAACGATGCTCTGGGAATATACTAATTTGGGTCCAGTTGGTGAGTAGATTGTTGATGCCTTGGATCATTATAGGCTTACAATGAGGTAAGTCTTCCTCCCATACCTGTTTGTCAAAACCAGTTGACACCATTGTCAATGGAAATGCGGGATACGTTTAGATGTCTTCAACACAGGTGAGAGGATACCCAAATGAACCATAGCATAGCTGTCTTTCTGAGGCTACCTCTTCCTGACCTTACCCTCTCCATAGGGATAGTTCATTCTTTGTTTTTTTGGGGGATTGTTTTGCCATATTCTTACTACCCTCCTAAGTCTATGGGCAACCTATGGTTGGCCATACATAGAGAGGTCTCTTAATTGGAACAATAGTTTGGGAGGAAATTGTCTGTGCTCTATATCTGCAGCTATTTTTCTCCTAAACTTGTCCGGTGGTGCCAAGATATACATGAAATGAAAAGAATGCCAAACAACTGTCTCAATGCCCAAAGAGTCAACAGATAAGGAAAAGGCAGCCAATGCATTTTAGAGGTCTGAAAACTCCCCCAGCTTCACGCAGCATTAACCTTCTGGTAAAAACATCAGATCTTGTTTTTAAAAAATACTTTCAAACCCTTTTGAGTCCAGGCATTCTTGAAGTGACATTACTTTCAAGCCCTGATTAGGTGGACATTTATGGAACCCCAAAATACATTGCTTTCCTGTTATTTGCGACAAGAATAAAGGACTTTTTGGACTCTCAAGACAATTTTTGGCGCTCTTTTTGCTTCACATGTGGACTTCTCAATTTGGGCGACCCCTTTGTCTTGGGGGGTTCCCTGCTTTGTGGGGTGCTGCTGATCTGAAGCCATCAGGCTTAAACAAATTTTTTTTTTGAAGGGTTAAAAATTTGAGTCCGGTGCCTCATTTCCACCTCTTTATGGTACCAGAGAGGCATGTGCAGTGAAAAGTTAAATTGCCTTTCGGAAATTTTTCATGACCCCTTCTATTTTTATGAACTTTTTTATTATGAAAAATATCCATTCTTTGCTTTAGTTAATAAGTGAAAAACAAATTCAGGCTTGCAACTATACTTACTGCATTTTGAACATCTTCAATGTTCTTTGCGGTGCCTCGTTGAATATACAGTACACATATGGCTTCAAAAGTATATGCAGGTGGCTTACATGGCTTACATAGCCCCATACTTGATTGAGAATTAACTTTCACCTGCGTGATTATGTGGGACATACAAACTGCTGGGAGCCTGGCTGTTAAACTTCACCTGTTTTTGTTTTTATCCTTGAGATTAAATACAAGTGATTAGCACTACACAGCAACAAATCAGAGTACAATGATAAAACTATTGACATAATCCCCATTCATGAACAAATCTCTCCACTGCAGATTTCTTCTCCCAGACCAAAATTTGGAAGATGATCATAGGTTAAAGTGTACCTGTCATTTCAGTACCTTGATGAAAAGTACTCCACTTTTCTGCTCCTATTAGAACACCCCTTCAAGCTAGCAAAGACTTTCCATAATATGTAATTGAGTTTTCTAGGTCTTTTGCAAACCCTCAGTAATTTGCACCACTCGTGTCAATGGTAAACAGGAGAATTGCACACTCTTAACATATTTCTTCAGAAAATAGAGCAATCGTGATATATTTTTTTATATCAGATTGAACAATGTTGTAGATAGGCGAAATCAAGGGAAGTCAAATTTCTAAAGAATTTTGAGCAAGCACTGAACTTCTCACTTTGATAACAGACTAGAAGCCATTGTGCAAAAATCAAGCAGTATTTTTGGTACAATTGTTAACCAAAGGGGACATTACAAAACTGTGCATCGTAGTCTTTAAAAAGTATCGCTGATGATGAATAGATTGCATGTTGCACAGTGCTCTCATGGAACACTGAGCACTTATGAAAAACAGGGATCACTATGATTTGGATGGCAGAGGTGATGACGTAAGCATGCTCAGGCCCAGTGAGCGCAGACCAGCAGGGAAGTGGGAAGTAGAGACAATGGTCCTCAGCAGAGTCGGTCATCTAGTGCCCAGGGCGAGCATGCCAAACTGCTACCCCCCCCCCCACCCCCCCATGTATGAGCATTATGTGTCAGCAAAAATCTCCCCACAAAAAGACTGACCACTAACCTGCATGCTTACCCCCTAAGCATTAATTTCCCCCCCCTCAGCTGAAATTCCCCATCTCAGT
>BLSH010277625.1:5837455-5854389 GCA_018402905.1 Glandirana rugosa
ACCCCCCCCCCCAATCCCCTTGTGGTGCCCCCCACCACCTCAGATGATACCACAGTGCCCAGGGCACCACGTACGATAATCAGATTGTAAGATAATCGGATTGTTAGTACAGAGCTTTCGAGAGCCAATCATGACAGTTCATCCAATGTTATCCGATCGGACATGCACGGAAATTTTTCTCATACGATACCAGATTGTACGATTTTCGTTTAATCAATACAGCTGTTGTCCGAAAATACAATACAAATACACTACAACACATTACATCACTTCCGTATTTTTATTCTGTCATATGAGAATTTTCGTAAGTTTAGTAACCTCCTCATTTTTGATATGCGACTAGCATGCAAAAAAAAAAAAAACGGACGATTTTCAGATTGTGTGTACAGGTCGTTAGAGTGGATACACCCTTAAAGACTTTGAATATTGTGGCCACTCACTCCTGGAGCCAGCTTACACATCTTTCATCAGAACAAACATATATAACGTTTAGATGTGATTTGACTATCCTGGCAATCTGTGACATTTTGAGGTTACCTGTTTTCTCAAGCTGTCTGGCAAACACCTACTTTCTGGGCTGGCCTTGTGTTTGACACACAATCATTTTGCAGTTAGATCTGCAGAGATATACAGTTTTGCTCATAAGTTTACAACTGTTTCAACTGTCTTTACTCTTTTTAAATCATAATGACAACAGAAACTATCCAAATGATCCTGATCAAAAGTTTACATACCCTGATGATTTTGGCCTGATAACATGCACACAAGTTAACACAAAGGGGTTTGAATGGCTATTAAAGTTAACCATCCTCACCTGTAATCTGTTTTCATGTAATTAGTGTGTGTGTATAAAAGGTAAATGAGTTTCTGGACTCCTGACAGACCCTTGCATCTTTCATCCAGTGCTTCTAACGTTTCTGGATTCTGAGTCATGGAGAAAGAAAAAGAATTGTCAAAGGATCTGCGGGAAAATGTAGTTGAACTGTATAAAACAGGAAAGGAATATAAAAAGATATTCAATGAATTGAGAATGCCAATCAGCAGTGTTCAAACTCTAATCAAGCAGTGGAAAAGGAGGGGCTCTGTTGAAACCAAACCACGGTCAGGTAGACCAACTAAAATTTCAGCCACAACTGCCAGGAAAATTATTTGGGATGCAAGGAAAAACCCAAAAATAACTTCAGGTAAAATACAGGACTCTCTGAAAACATGTGGTGTGGCTGTTCCAAGATGCACAATAAGGAGGCACTGGAAGAAAGATGGGCTGCATGGTCCAGTCGCCAGAAGAAAGCCATTACTACGCAAATGTCACAAAGTATCCCACTTACAATAGGCCAAACAGCACAGAGACAAGCCTCAACCCTACTGGCACGAAGTCATTTGGAGTGAAGAGACAAAAGTTGAGCTTTTTGGCCACAACCATAAACTTTACATTTGGACAGGAGTCAACCATGCCTGTGAAACACGGAGGTGGATCGCTGATGTTTGGGGATGTGTGAGCTACAAAGGCACAGGAAATTTGGTCAAAATTGATGGCGCGATGAATGCAGGATGTTATCAAAAAATACTGGCAGGGCCGGCTCTACCACTAGGCGGAGTAGGCGGCCGCCTAGGGCGCACTGCCACCTAGGGGCGCCTGGCCACTGTTGATCTGTCCCTGGCTGCTCTGCATTGATTCATGTAAAAACTGATACTGTCTGATTGAGATAATGAGATTGTATTATCACATGCCATTTGTAAATGTATATAGAACTAGTGACTGATCTGCCAAATACCCCACCCCCCCCCCTCCGCCCCCACCTCCCGTAAGGCTGTATTTGATGGGCACAGGTGAAGCTGTATTTGATGGGCACAAGTGAGACTGAATTGATTGGTTCTGGTGAAGCTGTATTTGATGGGCACAGGTGAGGCTGTATTGATTGGCGCTGGTGAAGTTGTATTTGATGGGCGCTGGTGAGGCTTTATTTGATTGGTGCTGATCAGGCTGGGCAGGGAAAGGGGGTGGAGTCAGGGGTAGAGCCAGGGGGGGCGCAAAATTATGTTTCGCCTAGGGTGTCAAAAATCCTTGCACCAGCCCTGAATACTGGAGGAACATTTGCATTCATCAGCCAGGAAGCTGCGCATGGGACGTACTTGGACATTCCAACATGACAATAATACAAAACACAAGGCCAAGTTGACCTGTCATTGGCTACAGCAGAATAAAGTGAAGGTTCTGGAGTGGCCATCTCAGTCTCCTGACCTCAATATCATTGAGCCACTCTGGGGAGATCTCAAACATGCAGTTCATGCAAGACAGCCCAAGAATTTCCAGGAACTGAAGGCTTTTTGCCAAGAGGAATGGGCAGCTTTACCATCTGAGAAGATAAAGAACTTCATCCACAAATACCACAAAAGACTTCAAGCTTTCATTGATGTTAAAGGGGCAATACACTGTATTAAGAACTGGGGTATGTAAACTTTTGATCAGGGTAATTTGGGTAGTTTCTTGTGTGATTATGATAATAATAAGTATATTGCATATTTTTGTTACTTGTAAACATGATCATTCGGGTTACAATCTGATTGTACAATCTCATTATGATCTATGAACTACAGGGCCCTGCTTGACTAGATACAAATCAAATGGACTGTTTGGTTAAGTCCTCACATTACAATGTTTGTAGGAAAATTCAATGGAAATGATACTGTCAGATTGCATCATATAGGGACAGCTATAAAAGAGAGATTGTAAAAGCCAATTATAACATGTATGGCCAGCTTAAGTAAATAGGAGAAAACACACAGATTTGTGCATGTTGTAAGGAGACACATTCATATGTTAAATCTGTGCTTTTGGCCATAATAGTAACAGCCATTAGTACAACTAAAGGAAGCATGTGCTGGGGGAACACATAGGCTTCCATTTCTAACCAGTCCTTTGAAAATGCTAGATACCTGGCTTCCATGATGGCAGCTTACATAATACACTCATGATAGGTTACCCTAAAGTGTATCTAAACCAGGGGTTTCCAAACTTTCAAATTAAAGGGCCTGTCGCCTGCCCCTCAAACTTTAGGGGGTTGCACTGTGGCCAACAGGAGTAGAAAATGCCCTGGCATCTGTGGGAGTAAACAATGCCGTAGACTTGGTGATCATTAGAAGTTAAAAAAATGACATCACTGGTGTCAGTGGGAGGAATAGTGCCCCATCATGGACATGAGTGGGAGGAATAGTGCCCCATCATGGACATCAATGGGAGGAATAGTGCCCCATCATGGACATCAATGGGAGGAATAGTGCCCCATCATGGACATGAGTGGGAGGAATAGTGCCCCATCATGGACATCAATGGGAGGAATAGTGCCTCATCATGGGTATCAGTGGGAGAATAAGTGCCCCATCATGGGTATCAGTGGGAGGAAAAGTGCCCCATCATGGGTGTCAGTGGGAGGAATAGTGCCCCATCATGGATATCAGTGGAGGGAAAAGTGCCCCATCATGGGTGTCAGTGGGAGGAATAGTGCCCCATCATGGATATCAGTGGGAGGAAAAGTGCCCCATCATGGGTGTCAGTGGGAGGAATAGTGCCCCATCGTGGGTATCAGTGGGAGGAAAAGTGCCCCATCGTGGTTTTCAGTGGGAGGAAAAGTGCCCCATCATGGGTGTCAGTGGGAGGAATGTTGCCCCATCATGAGTGTCAGTGGGAGTAAAAGTACCCCATCATGGGTGTCAGTAGGCGGAATAGTGCCCCATCATGGGTGTCAGTAGGCGGAATAGTGCCCCATCATGAGTGTCAGTGGGAGGAAAAGCGCCCCATCATGGGTGTTAGTGAGAGCAAATGTGCCCCATCATTGGTGTCAGTGGGAGGAAAAGTACCCCATCATGGGTGTCAGTGGGAGGAATAGTGCTCTATCATTGGTGTCAATGGGAGGAACAGAGATCCATCATGGGTGTCAGTGGGAGGAATAGTGCCCCATCATGGGTGTCAGTGGGAGCAAATGTGCCCCATCATTGGTGTCAGTGGGAGGAACAGAGCTCTATCATGGGTGCCAGTGGGAGGAATAGTGCCCCGTCAGGGGTGTCAGGGGGAGGAATAGTGCCCCGTCAGGGGTGTCAGTGGGAGGAATAGCACCTTGTATCAGTGGAAGAAAAATTGCCCCCAAGGGCCAGATAAAGGCAAGTAAAGGGCCACATTCGGCCCACAGTTTTGAGACGCCTGATCTAAATTAAAAAAATTAATAAATTGCAGTTTGCTAATCCTTAGAAGTAATGTTGTAATGTTTGCAATAGTGCTGTTTTCAGACTTTTATATTCACCTGTTGATCCTGCCATTACAAAACTTCTTGTCTCACTCACTGCACTGTATCTATGCAGGGGCAGCGTTGTCATCCTTGGCTGCTCTCCTGATTTGGAGTACAGACACCCCCCTCCTCATCTTCATTGTGTAGATAGGGTTGCCACCTGTCTGGGATTCACCCGGACAGTCCAGGTTTTGAATCATGTGTCCGGGTTTCAGTCCCCCTGAAACCCGGACAAATTATTTAGACAGGAATGTAGCTCGGAACAGGGTCTGACAGGAGGGTGAGGGGCACTATGCACCCCACATTACTATTCTTTTTCTTTTTGGAGCGCTCAAAGGTGTCTCAGGTCTGTTATCCTATAGTGTATACTAAAAAAAAATTGCTGTGCGCCGCTAAAGTGTTCGGGTTTGGCTTGAAGAAAAAGTGGCAACCCTATGTGTAGTCTAGATTTTATTGCAGCTACTTAGATCTGTAGGTACATATGATGTTGAGTTGACTGTCTGTATTCAGGTTCATGTCCTTCCTGGCACCCTCCATTCCCTGTACTTGTCTTTTTACAATCCCTGCTGAACAGGGCAAATTCTGATCCATGTACGGCCAGCTTAACATAAAACTGCATTTAAAGGGATAAAAAAATTATGCTGTAAGTCTTTAAATTCAGCATTTTTTATGCCCACGTGCCTGAGGCCATACGTAGAGTTCTCCGTGATCCCCCCCCCCTCCAATGTCTGAACTGCAAGTATCTGATTAACCAAATGTGCTCTCAGAGTTGTAATCTTAACTCAGTTTCTGCCCAGCTGGAAATCTCTCTCCAGGTTTGTAAAGTCAAGGCTAAATGCTGTGATAATTCCAGTTGTTAATGTGAGAAATGAAAGCCCCATCCCACCTGGCTGCCTACAAGAGGTAGAAGCAGCATATGGGAGACCTGAGCGTGGCTTATACATTTCACTGGGGGCATTTCCTCTACACGGCGGCCTATAGAGCGACCTGTGCACACACCGACCCTATTGTTCTCTGTACCATGCACCATGACTTATTGATGAACTCTAAGCATGTGGTTGATGTCTGCAGCGGAAGCTACCTGATTCATAATGTAGATAGCTGTCAGTGATACAATCAGATCATTAACACTCTGAGCATGTACAATATAGTCATCTTACATGCCGTTCCCTATTACAGGACACTATCAGGTCCCTTATGATTCAACTTTCAATCAGATTTAGGTTTTCCAACATCTGCCCAGCTTCACACCATTTTAGTTTTACAGACAAGTCTTTTAACCCCTTCCTTACCGGGCACTTAAACCCCCCTCCTGCCCAGACCAATTTTTGGCTTTCAGCGCTGTCGCATTTTGAATGACAATTGCGCGGTCGTGCGACATTGTACCCAAATAAAATTTGCGTCCTTTTTTTCCCACAAATAGAGCTTTCTTTTGGTGGTATTAGATCCCCTCTGCGTCATTTCTGATCGCCGCTATAAACAAAAAATGAGCGACAATTTTGCAAAAAAGAACAATATTTTTTACTTTTTGCTAAAGTACAAATCCATTAAAAAAATATTCATCAGTTTTGGCCGACATATATTCTTCTACATATTTTTGGTAAAAAAAAAATCGCAATCGGCGTATATTGATTGGTTTGCGCAAAAGTTATCGCGTCTACAAACTGGGAATTGATTTATGTCGTTTTTATTATTTTTTTTTTTTTTACTAGTAATGGCGGCGATCTGCGATTTTTATCGGGACTGCGATATTGGGGCGGACATGTCGGACATTTTTTACACATTTTTGGGACCAATGACATTTATACAGCGATCAGAAATTTAAATGTCCATTGATTACTGTATAAATGTCATTGGCAGTGAAGGGGTTAACCTGCAGGGGGCAGTGAAGGGGTTAACAAATGTTCCCTGGGTGTGTTCTAACTGTGGGGGGGCAGGGCTGGCCGGGACATAACAGATCTAACTGATCTCAGTGACAGGGATCAGTAGATCTGTTATGTCCACTGTCACAGAACGGGGAACCGCCGTGTTTACAACGGCGGTTCCCCGTTCTGAGGTTCCTAAAGGAGATCGGCGGGATCGCCAGGGGGCGCGCCTGGAGCGTGCGCAGTGGAGGACGTCCATGGACGTCCTCCCGGCATTTCAGATCCGCGCTGGAGCCGTATTTTGGCAATAGCGCGGATCTGAAGTGGTTACAAACACTTAACTTTAGGGCCTCTTGCACACAATACTCCTGAGCATCTACTTTATCTGACTTTTTATTTTTATGTATTTGTGCGTATTTTCATGCATATGTGTGCGCGCATTTTTCACGCAAATACGCACAAACTTACTCTCAGGTTTTTGTTCTGCAGATTGTAAACGGGCATTAGCGCACATTTGTGCGCAAATTACTGACCAAGAATGCCGATTTTTCTAAATTTTCTTTTTACTGAAGAATACACGCTGCTTGTTTATGCGCCTGTGTGCATAGGCACATTACAATCAATGGGCTATATTTTAGCTCAGTAAGAAAAAAAAAAAAACTGTACTGAGTTTTTTCAAGCTGCAGTGTGCAAGAGGCCTAATTGTACAGCATAACGCACCCTGCACACAAGTCATTGCCATCCCTTTTCCTAAGGGGGCAACATACACCCACACAGCAAGGGAATGTTATCCTGCATTATATTAAAATATTACTAAAGGGAAAACCTTTTAGTTTTAGATAGAGTGGAGAGGGATTAGAACACCTTTATTTATTGCTGTCTGTGTTCCTTTTAGAACTTTTTCACAAAGATGATGAATTTTAAAGCAGTCTTTAACATCCATTAAAGTGATTGTAAAGCTTTGAATTTTTTACAATAAAAATAACAAACATGTTATAATTACCTGCTGTGTGCAGGTTTTGCATAGAGCAGCCCCAATCCTCCTCTTCTGGGGTGCCCTGCTGGCACTCCTGCCCCCACGGAGAGCTGCTTTCCCTGGGGGCACCAGTGTGGGCACACTCCAGAGCCCTGCTGCTGCGTCCATTCACACAGACAGTGGGACTCGGCCCCGCCCCCCGACTCCCATGTCACTGGATTTGATTGACAGCAGCGGGAGCAGGGCAGCCATCAGATATTTTGGGGCCCCTTACACAGCTTTAGACCTGGGCCCCCCGTCTCACCACCAACATTCCCCAGGGCCCGCCCCCTGACCATCCCACCACATCCGCCCACTGGCCAGGGGTGTACGCATGTTGCAGCCGCAGTAGGAATTATACATCCTGTCACACTTACCAGTTGTAGCCAGCCAAGCATGACCCATTCAAGTGAAGTGTGCATTGCATGTTAGTGTGGGATCCAAGGAGTTAAAAAAAAACAGTGCACAGGCAACACAGCCTAACCCGATGCTTGCAATAAGACCTCACGCCGAACCATAGGTGCTAGAGGTCCCACACTTAGACCAGTTGTGGTCCAGGGGGCCCTCTCTATGTGACCCAAGTTTGGTATTTTTGTTGCCTATGGTTCATGAGAACGGTGTCCCCAAACCGGGTGCCCCCCCCCCATAGACTCCAATGTTAATTCTGAAATTCACCCGACAATTGCCGGTCAACGACTGGTCATTTTGAGGACCCGGTATGGCCGAACCATAGAAGCTGGAGGTCTCAAACATGGACCATTTGTTGCCCAGGGGGCCATCTTTATGTGACCCAAGTTTGGTATTTTTATCAGCTATGGTTCGGGAGAACAATGTCCCCAAACCGGATACCCCCTCCCATAGACTCCAATGTTAAAGACTGCTAAAGTCTTTGTTGTAAGGGCCCCTTGAGACACTGGGGCCCCTAACAACAGTACTGCCTGTACCCCCCTGATGGCGGCCCTGAGCGGGAGCCAATGGTACCTGCTGCTATCAATCTATCCAATGAGGACAGGGACAGCGGCTGGAGCCGCTGGGCTTGTGCACATCACTGGAACAAATGGGCTCAGGTAAGAAAAGGGGGGAGGGGCTCTGAGGGCAGCTGGAGCAAAGAAGGTTTTTCACCTCAAAGCGGATGTAAACCTTCACATAGACCCAGTGAAGTGAACAGCCTCAGATGATACACAGAGATGAAACCAATCTCCCTACATAAATTGTACATGTATATCTGCTGCCTTCAGCTTTATATATTCTTTAGAAAGTTCAGTATGTGTTAGAGATTTTTTCTTCCTGTTCAGCACTGGAAGTGAAGTCTGGGCATACAGCCAGGGACGTGCCCCGCAGACGCCATTGCTTGATTGATTTTAACTGTTGGAATATTCCTTTAACCGCTTTTTGCGTTCAACTAAAATGTGAGTGTTCTTGTTTTTGTCAAATAAACCTTTTACCTGTACGGTTTTACACTATGTGGAGTATCTGCTTTATTTTTAAACGTGTGCTGAAGACACCCTTTGCCCTGGAGGTTACCGGTTCCTGACCCATCCTCACATTTGGAGTGGTGCTGTAGCTGGAGCGAGTTTTCCCAGGTGCAGCCATAGGGCATATGCTCTCCTGGGTCCACAAGTTCCGATAAGCCCCTTCAACGTTGGTGGTGGTGGATGTGTTTGCACAGGAGATCTTCACATTAACCCACAGAGGATTTATGGATGTTTTGTCTATCTGAAATTGGAAACAACATTTGCCATCTCACGCATTTGAGACTTATGAACAGATTTATAATTATTACTGTTGCACGTGGTTCACGAGTTTTTAGCAAAGCCTTTCACATGTTTGCTTCATTCACTGCATGTGCTTTATTACTTTGTTATATGCTTTTGATATGTGTATATATAAGTGAACCTATCATGTTTTCATGATTAGGCATTTAATTTAGTGCTGCACATTTACCCACATTCTTTTACAAATTTGTCACTTTATTGTGCTGGCTGCTGATCTATTTTAGGGTATAGCATGTATTTATTTACACTTATTGGGCATACAGCCAAGACAGCTGATTGGAGGAAAGGCAAACCCCCCCCCCCCCTCCATCTAGGCAGAGACTCCCAGAGCTGTTCTATGAATAGTTTAGCTCTCTGCTAATCTATTTATAGAAACCTACCGACACAAATTTCAGGCTGGTTTTATCTCAGTTGATGAACTTGTCAGAAGTTATTATGCTGATAATAGAATATTGGAGCAGGAGAAAGCCACAAGACTTAGTGCTTTGAAGAGGGATAAGAAAACAATACAGATATATGTGCCCAGCTCAAATTTCATGAATAGGGTTTACATTCACTATAATGCATAGACTGCATTAAGGCAAAATGCCATAGACTTTACAATCCCTTTAATGCACCAATAGCGTTACACAGTGTGTTCAAGTTGTGTCAGCAGACGATCCTCAAATGCCCTAAGAGTTTTTGTTTTATTTTTTACAAGGCTAAAATGGGAAATGATTACTTCTGAAGCTTTGCAACCATGCCTTAAACACATTTTAAATGCCATAGGCACATTTACAGTGCGTTTACAGCGTGCTTGTGGCACATTTCAATAGAAGTGCATGGAGGCGGTTGCAAAAGCGTCAATGACTGCTGAATTCTATAGGCAATGTTATTTTGGCTTCACCCCAACATGAGGCAAAGCTAACACTGCACTTGCATCTGCTCCCTATATTAACACTTTTGAGTGGTGTTGATAGGCAGTCGGGAAATGGTAAAAACATGGCTAACCACCTATTTTCAATGCTTGTGTGAAAGATTCCTCAGGGAGATTCACCCACTCTATTTTTCCTGATGAACGTTATCACCAAGAGTCAAAGTTAAAATAATCCCAAACTTTGAGTTGTCTTCAGAACAGAAATAAAGAGGAAATCTTTCAATGGGGACACTAGCTTTGGCAACCCTGGTAACAATGAAGGCTTTCTATCACTTTGGCTATGGGACAGGAAGTGAAGGGATATCTCCCCAATGGAACACAGGTGGCAAAAACATGTCAGGGGTTATAACCTACTTTATCCACAATAAAAAAAACAAGTTTTGGTTTTAGCTCTACTTTATTGTGAATCGAGGAGTGACTAGTCTACATTGATAAATAAGAAAATACTATAATTAAATCTATTAATAATAAAAACATCCATTTTTTTTTATTTATTAATACTTCCACATCAGTTGACTTACTATTTAAAAATTGGGAAAAAGAAAGGACTGTTTATGAACATAGTATCCAGTCAGGTATCAAGCAGATGGGTCCTCCTTTGTATATGTAGTGCTACCACTGTAGGGGCAGTTGAGTGTACAAACATATAATATCAAAGGAAATCACTGAAAGTAATACTTCAGAAGAAAACTGGTGCTAAACTACGTAATAAAGGTACATTTAATATATTGTGTAAAAAAAAGGTCAGTGCTAGAATCAGAGGCGTAACTAGAACCTTCAGGGCCCCGGTGCAAGAAATTATGAAGGGCCCCCTTGACCCCTGGCCAGGGCCCTTCCCTCTTCCCACTGATCCTGGGGCCCTTTACACCTATTGTGGGTCCCTTTATTACAGTGCCGCAGTGGGGCCCTTTCACAAGTTCTGCAGCAGGCCCCAGGGGGGCCAGGGAAGCACACAGGGACCCTGGGAACAGCAGAAGACAAGTAAACTGGATAGAGGATTGGGTCCTCTAAATGCCACCCCCGCCATCCCTCCTATTCAGGTGTACAAGGGAGGCACACGGGCCCCCTGGACCATGGGGCCCGGTTGCAATTGCAACCCCTGCAACCCCTATCGTTACGCCCCTGGCTAGAATAAATATTGGCAGCTAGCATCAAATCATCATTAAACAAAACTTCTACGTGTAAATATTAAAAACAAAAATCTGAGATGCCATAAATTAACTAAAACTGTGAAATATATATATGCAGTATATACAGTATTTATATGCATAGTCTCTATTAAGGGACAAAGCAATCTAAGTGAATCAATCATATAACATTAAATAATATGAAAATAAAATTCCACTTTGGTGTTCAAAATAACTGCATCCATGTCATGTCTTCCACCAACCTCATTACATTCCACCATGTGTGACACCAGCCTCCACCACTAAACACTCACCAACTCCTAAGCTGCCAGAATGAGAGCCACTAACAGCGCATATGAACCGATGATTAGTTGTCTCCACTAATCCTCTGGTGTTACCTTATCATATCTCTCCTATCCTCCGGGAGCAGTCATCCAGCGTTCAACATTATAAGGAAACCCTCGCCACATGGAGTCACAAAAAGCGATATAAGGTGCAGTATTTTTTATTAGAAATAACTATTGCTAAAATACAACTTTTAAAAAACACTAAATGCCAGGAAAAAACATCTAGAAAGATCGTGGAGCCAAAATCCATTGATAAACTAGACTAAAATTGAAGGTGCACTCACAAAGATGGCCTCCATCTATGAGACCGGAAGTGGCAGCATGACGTCAGCATGTAGCTCTGCTCCTACACGCTTCATGCAAAGGCACATCTTCAGGGGACTCCAACGTGCTGACATTATCCTCAATGCTCTATAAATAGCCTGCTATACACCAGTGACTGACAAAACCCGCAACAGGAAGTAGCGGGCTCCATCTTACCATCTTACCAAGGGTTTTATGGCTGCCAGTAGACAATATGGCACCACTCCTCCCTCTATGTGGTTTAAATATGGGGTGACCTTGTAGTTTTTTGACGCTGGAGCCCGCTACTTCCAGTTCCGTGTTTTGCCAATGAATGGCCCTGAGGATTACGTCAGCACGCTGGAGTCCCCTGAAGATGTGTCTTTGCATGAAACGCATAGGGACTTAGCCACGTGCTGACATCACGTTGCCACTTCTGATCTCTAAGCTGGCGGCCATCTTTGTGAGTGTACTTTCCACTCTAGGTAAAAGTTTGGTATAATGCGGTAAAGGGTTGATAGAGGGGCAGTCTAGGTTTGGAATAAGTGTGCAATATGGGTCTGGTATGGCTTGGGTACACTTGATGTCCTGCTGTCAGTGGCTCAGTCCCTGCCATCAGTATTAGCAATGGGTGAACAGCCCTCTCACCAGTCCCTGGGATGCTGGAGTGACCTTTTGCTGTAGAAGGGGGACCCCCTTAGTGATCAGTGGGGGGAAGCAGAGGATGGATGGACACTCCAGTCACCCTGTGGCAGCAGTGCACGTGATGTTATATGGGCGGTTCTGCACTGTCCTGGGTGTTCCCACTACCAGTCTCGAATCTCTGCTGATATGGTCTCCCACTGGCAGGCGAAAATCCAGAGGTCCTCTTTCTCTAACTCCCTCAATAGCAAGATTAGATTGCCATGGATGTCTATATACATCATTTCTCCTAGAAACAGTCACTCTTAAGAATTGACTCAGGTATGGGCAGCATACAGCCCTTTGGTTGTGGAAAAACTGTGAGGCAGAAGGTATTTTCCACTCTGAGGGCCCATTTTCACTTTGTTTGGTTGCTTTGCATTTTTAAACATGCGTGTTGTGTCTAGCATTATTGTGCACAGAATTAAGACAGTCCATGCAAATAAATGGGTTACTGACATACCAGAACAGACAAAAAAAATGAGGACATGTAGCATTTTTTTCTGCTGCAACAACACCATAGTGCATAGTAGTGTGCTTTGGTGTGTTGTGGTGCACTGTAATGCATGTACATCAGAGATGCGTTGCCTTAGTGTGTTGGGGTGCCTTTCAAAATATAGGGCATTGCAACGTGCTAACGCTTATAACGTGCTCTGTGGTAATCTATCAGATGCCTCAATGCACTGTATTGGAGAAGAGAAAATGGGCCCTGAGTGAAGTGAAGCTTCAAACCTCTAATTGTGTGCACAAAAACAGGGTTTTTTCCTCTTCTAGAACATGGAATGTTTATTTCAATCACCAAAAACAAAGCTGGTCATACACTTATAGATTTCTACCTAACAAATTCATCCATCCATGCTAACAGCATAGATGGTAGATCCTTCCTGCTGAGCCATTGTGTTCTGACATCTGGTGCCGGTCGCCAGCTGTTAGAATACTCAAACAGTGAATGCATCTGATTGGATGCAGGTGCTGTTCCTCTGACAAAATTTAATAGGGTGATCATCTTTTGCTAAACAAATTGGTGCTGTCATTGCCATGCACTGCTTGAATTTCGACTGAACCAACAGGAACCTGATGAAATTTGTGCAGTGTATGCCCTCCTTAAAAATGGTTATTTTAGTAAAACATCCTCACAAAGAATGACCAAAGTCAGCCAAGTTAGTCTAGGACAGGGTTTCTCAACCAGGGTTCCATGAAACCCTAGGATTCCTCCAGAGGTTGCTAGGGGTTCCTTGAGCAATGGTCAATTTCTACCTCTCAGATAAATTCTCAATGACATCATTGATCTTTTTAGCTATCTGTAAGGGGTAATTCTTAATGACCACAAGTGTAAGGAGCATTCTTCCCATTGACTATCACACTAATGTATCATGAGTTGTAGATTTTTAATTTTTAGCAGGGGTTTCCCGAGACTGGTGAATTATTTCAAGGGTTCCTCTGTGTTGAAAAGGTTGAGAAAGGCTGGTCTAGGATTTCAGATTCCAGAGGGATTCAACTAACCACATAAGATTTTTCAAACGCGTTTAATTGTGCCCCTTTGTTTTGTCAGATGCCTGAAAATTTGTCTTGCATGCTGATTTATCTAAAATAGCCCAATAATATAAAGTCTAAAAATATGCACATCCTACTAGCTGATCTTTTCTTTTTTTATTATTATTAAAATCTATCTACAGAGTTTATTCATAGTAAGATTTCTAGTTTTCGCAAATTATTAAATTTCATTGTCAATTTAATTTTAAAAGAAGCCAGACACATCCCTATGTATCAAACTATGATACATACAATAAAATGGTATAGCTGCACATATGTCATGACCTTGACAGCGCACTGCTTTATCTGAGGACCATTGTGACAGTTACAATTTCCAGGGACAAATCTTTAAAAATCTGGGACCTTTACTGGACACATTATTAACTGTTAGAGTTTTGGGTTTAGATTTATCTAAATACTATTAAAATATTTAATGAAATGAGAACAATTTATATCAAACTGTGTAGCATCATTGCACATGTCAGATGAAGATCCATCGATATAATTAATGTGCAGGCATCAAATTAGGAAACTACAAAAACTGAAATAAATGAACATGGGAAAGCTTACCTAGCACATGGCGAGTGAATTCAGACAGGTTGCATTACTTCTGGGTATTTTGACGGGCAGAACCTACAGGTGCTATTGTACAGACGCTTATTTTTAAGTGATGCTTTATTTTTTTTTAAGCTGTGTTCAGCCTTCAAAAGCCACAGAATCCACTTCCTGAGCGTTAGGACTTGAAGAAACCTTGTGTGAGCCTGGCTCAGCTTTCCAATGTGCTCTCATGCCTTGCAGTGTCTGGATTACACAGACTGAAGGGTGGCTGGACTGAAATCTCCGCGCTCTCAGGCCGAGAATACATCAAAATTCACCCCCCCCCCCTTCAACTTCCGTAATGACAGTCACAGATTTGGTAAACAGATTGAGTTTAGATTCTCAGGTCTAAACTGACATGTACACTGAAATAATGTTGAAGTTGGAGGGATGAATTTCTCTATATGGGAGATGGAGGTCGTTTACAATCCAACTATTCAATTTAGATCAATTGATGACATTTTCAAGCCCAACTGCACACAACTTTTTCTTTATAGTTTTTGGATAAAGTAGTGAAGAGTTAAGATTTCACTTTCATTTCCAATAATTTTTATTCTTTCTCAAAGACGTGTAACACAATTACAAACACTCATTTAACCATAGCCATGGCTCGTGGATATTACCATAACAGAGCAAAGGTATATTTGCCAATCTAAAACTGATGTACAACATTACAGAGTACACATTAAGTAAACATATGCAGAGCGAAAAAATTAGTTTTGTTTCGATTTGTTATTTACACAAGTTCGTTTAGTTAGATTTGTTTCATTTGTTTAATTCGTCTTCGGAATTTGTTTCGTTTACTCATTTTTGAAACGATTAGAAAAGTTTTCGAATCAATTTCGAATACTTTTCTAATTCAAAATGTTTTCGAATTCAAATTGTTTTCAAATTCGAATTGCTTTCTAAACATTTTCCAATTTCCCAAGTTTTTTCAAACCCTGTCATTTTATCGTTCAAGATAAAGGAAAGTCTTTGATTAATCATTAGCCAGGATAATTTATCCTTAACCAAGTCTAACCAGACGATTTAAAACTTTCAAAACCTGGCTATAGCAATTCTTCTGGCTATGAAAACAAATGAAATTAGCCACCTCGTGTCCCTAGGAGCCTCTACTACAGGGTGGCCCAAGAGGGACTGTTGCTCATTTCTGTTAGGTTAGTTCCTGTCAAAGTGTAAATAAAATTATGAACCTTAATTTTCACACTTTCGAACATGTCCACCAGATATGAAAGAACGAGCTTTCTTGACCACAACCCCTGAAACATAATGATGAGGCTCCAGGGATATCAATTTGGATGAGACCATGTACCATCGGAGTAAAAATTTATAGCAAGACTCTATTATGGAGGTGTTAAAATATGACTAAGATTTCACTTCCAATAGATAGAAATAGACCAGAGTCCTAGAAAAGTATGCATTATACCAGGTATACCAGGAAAACCAGTTATTAACGTGACAGATGTGATTGACATAGGGCAATGTTCATAGTCGTAGTAACAGTGAACCTTGAAGGCTTATGAACCCAAGATACAGTGAACCAGGGATCTTCAAACTACTGTCAATGGACCGCATCTGGCCCACTATGAGATTTAATCTGATCTGCAACTAGGGTCAGTGGTATATCATCAATGTGTACAGATAGATTAACCACTTCAGCCCCGGAAGGATTTCCAGCTTTAGGACCGGAGCCCTTTTTGCGATTCGGCGCTGCGTCGCTTTAACTGACAATTGCGTGGTCGTGCGACGTTGTACCCAAACAAAATTTGCGTCCTTTTTTTCCCCACAAATAGAGCTTTCTTTTGGTGGTATTTGATCCCCTCTGCGTCATTTCTGATCGCCGCTATAAACAAAAGAAGAGCGACAATTTTGCAAAAAAACCCAAATTTCTTACTTTTTTCTAAAATACAAATCCAAAAAAAAAATATAAAAAAACATTTTTTTTTCACCGTTTTTGGCCAATTTATATTCTTCCTCATATTTGCGATAAAAAAAAATCGCAATCGGCGTTTATTGATTGGTTTGCGCAAAAGTGGTCGCGTTTACGGATGATGAGAATTCATTTTTGGGGTTTTTATTTTTTTTCAGGCGGGATTATAGCGTCATGGCGATTTTTAGCGTCTAGCGGCGGTAATGATCATTTTTTATTTTTTTTTATTTTTGGGGTTTTTACTTAAGAGTAGTAGGCATTTGCGCTGGTGAAAACGCGTTTGGTTAGTTATTTGCGGCTAACGCTAAAAAAAAATAGCGTTTATACTCCTTCTTATATTTAACCGGTTTTTGCCACTTTTTTTTTACAAAAAAATATAAAAAAAAAACCTAAACATAAAATCTTTTTTCATTCTTTAAACCCAAAAAAACGTTTTAACAGCGAGAAGAAAACAAATATCGCCGCTAGTCTTTACTGCGTCTCCCCTAGTTTATGGTGGTTTTCTTTCGAGATAAACACCCCTTTTTTTCCTGCGTTTAAAACAAACCCATGTTGCAGCGTGCTGGTGCGTTAACAGTCAATT
>BLSH010277625.1:5854399-5867173 GCA_018402905.1 Glandirana rugosa
ACGTATAACTTTTCCTTTCCAGTAAAAATTATCGTAAGTTAATATTTAACTGAACATAGTTTTAACATGTGCGATATAATAAAAAAGAAATAAACAAAAAAAAAGGGTGCTTTCATCTCAATGGGAAATTGGTGAACGGCTGCCGACTAGCCGTTTACTGCCGCTGTCTCACCGAGACATTGCGCTTAGCGGCAGTATGCTGCCACCGGCGCTATGTCTCGGATCACACGCGCGCGACACAAGCCCCCCCCGGTCCCTCGCCCACACCGCCGAAGCTAACGGTCACAGCCTTCATGTACAGGAAGGCTGTGATCACAGCCCTTCCCCCTCACACAGAGCGGAGGTCCATGTTTACATACACGGACCTCCGTTCATTCACTCCGGGGGGGGCATTGCGGGTAGCCGGCGGCAATCGAAGCCGCCACACCCGCTCCCTGGCCCCCCCCGAACACAGCGCGCGCACACTAGGCTCTGTATCGCGGCCACCGTCGTATGACGGCGATTCGCGTTACAGAGCCACTCTGTCGCCGTCATTTGCCGATCAGCCGTCGGCAAGTGGTTAAAGGGTAACTCTACTTTCGTGGGAAAAAAAAACAAATAAAGAAAAAATAATATAGCGTGTACAATTTTGATACAAGTCAATTTATAATTGAATGCTATTAAAAATGACCTTTCCTTTTCAATATGCAGCCCCTGTAATTTTCTAAAAATGCAGTACAATATGGCTACCTGGAGTTGTTCTGTACACAGAATGTGTACTGACTACTCCCCAGAAACATAATTTCCTGCTTGTGTGACTGGCTCACCAATTTTCCCAGAAGTCTGCCTAAGATACAAATCAGATTTCAGGCATCCCCTGCAACAAAAATATCATTTTTGGTGAGATACTTCCAATAGGAACACGTCTAAAGGGATGCAGGCCCAGCCGGTTTCCTTATTAGTGCCCTGCAGCTGCACACCTGATAGATAATTAAGAAACCACTCCCATTAGACCTACTCAGCAGAGAGGTACAGACAAACACACAGGGATTTCTTCAGAATAACAAAAGGTAGTAATCTGCAACAAAGATTGTTATAATCCTTGCAATGTACATAGATCACCCAGAGGGGAATGTTTTTTCTCAACAAAAGTGGAGTTACGCTTTAAAGATACTTGCATTGGCTGTCTATGGTCTCCGCTTCTTCTTTCCAATCCCCTGCCTTCAGCGTTTCCAGTGCATCATCCCCATCGTTGGGTGCTAGGGTCGTTGGCTTCCTAGAAAACAATGAGATGCTTGCCCCAGCATTCAAAGGAAGATGGAACTTCCTCTGTCTAGACCTGCTTTACCTCCTGCCTGCCCTGCTGCTACAGCCATGTTGTAAGCCTCGGATTGGTAAGGGGGACTTTGATGTGAGGGAGCATTCTGAAGGGGACCTTGATGTAAGGGGGGGCTTTGATGTAGGCCTTGCTGTTAGGGGGACTCTGATGGGGATCCTGATGTAAAGGAGGACTCTGATGGGGATCCTGAGGTAAGAGGGAATTCTGATGAAGACCCTGCTGTAAGGTGGGTTCTGATGGGAATAATGATATAAAAGAGGGCTCTTATGGGGATCCTGCAGTAAAGGGGGATTCTGATGAAGGCCCTGCTGTAAGATGGACTCTGATGAGGATACTGGTGTAAAGGGGGACTCTGATGAAAGGGGAGCTCTGATGAGGAGCCTGATGTAAGGGGGAACTCAGATAGAGACCCTGCTGTAAAGGGGGACTTCATTGATAAAACTGAGTTTTTTTGGCTTATGAATGTTTGTAAAATAAACAAAGTGGCCCTCATATTGGAAGGTTTGGAGACCCGTGCAGTAAGCAAGCCTTGTAAAAGGTCCCAGAAAAAAAATATAGGGGGAGGAAGAATGATTTTGTGGGGGAAAATGTGGGAAATTTCTTGCACTCCACTCGCCTCTACACGGCAACAAATCATTATTGCACGATATCCGGGATTGATGCGTGTGTGGGTGCAAATTCCTGTCCTTCCTTTTTTAGGTCATTGTCAATGCGGAGGGGCATAGCCCTTGGGGCTTGCCCACTCAGCTTTCTCAATAAGATTTGTTTGTTTATCTCTTCATAGACATGGGATCATACTTTGTTTTATTTCATAAAAGAGTAGATAAATATTTTTCAGAGATAACAGGAAAATAAAAGTTTCTCTTCTTTACACAATCTTGTTAGACGACACTACTAATATATATTGGGGGAGATTAGTTCAGGTGACAAGGGAAGTATATTGCACTCCACCCGCCTTTATATGGCAGATGATCATTATTGCACGATATTAGGGATTGATGCGTGTGTGGGTGCAATTTCCCGTTCTTCCTGTTTTTAGTCATTGTCAATGTGGAGTGATATAGCCCTTGTGACTTGATCACTCGACGTTCTCAACATGATTTTACTAGTGGGGTTCTTTTTCATCCCCCGTTTAGTTTTCTGGAGTTTCTTTGTCTATTTTAGGGGATATAGAATTAGATATATACACTGAGGAACATCAAACTATTCTGCACATAGTGTGCGGAGTTGATTGTCGGTTCTGTCTATCCCTATTTCTAGACATGGGACGGTTTAATACTAACTGAAATATATATGTATGTTTTTTTCTCTCCCTTTTTTTCTTTCATTATGTTATTAAATTGGAGGTGTTAATGTTTGTCAGTTTGTATTTGCCTTCTAATTACCCTGTCTCATTTACAAGACAGGTGTATGCTAATTAGGCATTAATCAACCATTAGAGTTTATGCTGAACAGATGTCTGATGTCTATCATGAACATATATATGTGAGCAGTTCTTTATGGTTGCTAGATTATGACTAAGCGGGTATAACTCCCGTGAAACGCGTCAATCTATCTTGCCTTTGATGTACTTCTTATGGACTGTTATGGACTGTTGAGTGAGTAATCTGCATGATGTTTTATTGAAATAAACACTATTCGTTTGGAAGTTCCTGTGGTGCTGTCAATATCTTCATTGATGTAGGACTTCATTGATAAAACTGAGTTTTTTTGGCTTATGAATGTTTGTAAAATAAACAAAGTGGCCCTCATATTGGAAGGTTTGGAGACCCGTGCAGTAAGCAAGCCTTAGTAAAAGGTCCCAGAAAAAAAATATAGGGGGAGGAGGAATGATTTTGTGGGGAAAAGGGATGTGGGGGGAAAATGTGGTGCCTCTCCAAAACTCTATGGAAAGAAAAGGAAAAAAGAAGAGTAGAACAGAAAAGTATGAAAAAATAGGAAGGGGGTTGGGGGTGTAGAAAATATCCTGGGAATTAAGGGATGGAGGAGGAAGGGGGGGGGGGAGAGGCAACATTGGAGTTCTCCATATATTTCCCTCAGGAATATATCTCCTACAGGCAGACATAGCTTCCAGGTGAGAGCGAGGGGTGTACATATTGAATCCATAGAGTCCTCATGGTAAGGATTTTTTTTAATGTGTATCCAAGAGGATACTGGTGAGTTTCTTGTTAATAAAAACACTATCCACACATTGTCAAACCTCTGGGGAATTGTGTAAATTGTGAAAAGTTTCTAGTAGGTTTTTGTTGCTCTCTGGAATCTTCTGTCTCCAGTAGTGAAATTTTCTGAGGCTGGCCATACATTGTAGAATTTCATTCAGTTTTTGTTTTTGGGACGTTCGTTGCATTTTCTAATGGTTTGTGGGGTCAAATTGATGATCATTTTTGACTGTAGTGATGGAAAAGGAGCAGGAGTCTGAGATTCCAATTCTGTCTGAAATTCCAATCCAAAGTAACAGCTCTGGACAAATTTTAAGGGCTTTCGATCAAAATCAGTTGACTGATGGCAAGATTGAATGTGCCGATGAACAACTCTTCAAAATTTCCGATTAAAATTCTACTGGTGTACGGCCGACTTTACTTTCTGCCCTTTGTTACCCTTCCCTGCTCTATCCAAAGCAACATTTTGGCTGGAGTTGGGTTTAAATTTGAACGCCAAACAAAGAGCAAAATAAACAGATAAAATGGGAGCTGTTATGCCTGCCAAAGGATAATCATTCCTGCTCATCCAATCCTTAGATTTACACAGCTCTGCCACATGGCATATACCTGTCTGACAGAGCAGTAGACATTTTATTTCTCTACTGCAATTCAGTAAACCTTACAGGTCTCCTCCCTACTCTACGATTGGACAGCGAAAGTAGAAGCACCACACTGATGAGTTCATCTCTCTGTCACTCCTCCTATCAGCATGCACATGCCCTGCAGCACAACTGAGTGGCTCCCTTGTTGTTATACGAACAATGCAGCACAACTAATTGGCTCTTTGTGTCTCTCCTCCCTTCCCCAGTCTGAGCTCTTCTGTACAGGGACAGCTAGGGACTGATACCAGGTCTAATTCAGATACTTACCCTGTTTGCATATAAAAAAAAATGGCTAATTGACAAAAAGAGTTTCAAGAAAAATAATGATATTGGGGTTATGTCTTGAAAATGGCTACTGGTGTATACTGTACAATAATGGTATTTCTTTGTACTTGAAAAATGTATTTAGCTTGAAAAAAAGAATAGCGATACAGTAACCACATCTTATATTTAGATACACTTTAATGCAGCACATCAAAAAAAGGAACCTTGTGGTTAAAATAGCCAGTTCTAAAAATCCAGGAACGCACTTTAAAGCCTGGGGCAGTCCCTGAAAATCACCTACAGCTGCAACACTTGTGTATATACTCTGTATGAAATCAGGAAACCTAAAGTAGAACTAAAGGCAATTTTATTTTCATTTTGGACAGAATAAGAGCAGGTTATAACGCCTGTAAATTTTTGGCATCCGTATTCCATCAAGGAGATTTTCCTTTACTTACTGTCCCATAACCTGTCAATTCCTGATGCATGACAAGGAGCCCTGACCAATCTACAGTCTGGATTGGCAGGGGGCAGGCCTCCTTAAATACAGCAGTCTGCCAGCAGGGGAGAGGAGAGTGCCAGGTGGAAGTGTGGAAGATGTAGCAGAGGTGTCGTGGAGGCCTCTACCTGGGAGGGAGCCCCCAGTCTGGGGGGGGGGGGTGACCTTGAGGCCTGGAGACTCGGGTGCAGCCAGGAGTGAAGTGGATTCCTGGAGCAGCACAAGGGAGTAGGAGAATGGCAGAGGTGCTACTGAGAACACTTTAAAGTATCCACTGGAGTCGGTGAGTTACAGACCCTAGGAGCTGGAACAGAAAAACTGCAGCAGGCTGGGAGAGGAATAGTGGACAGTCTGTGGAAGCTTTGGGAGCCAGTGAGGGGAAGGAGTGTCACTGTGAAGAAAGCAGGTCGGTGGGATCTGGAAGAGGAATGGGCTGGGAGTTGTAGTCCATCACAGGCCCAGCTAGCACCAATGTACTAAGCTACACTTTGAGGGGTCCAAGACCGTGGCCTGTAATGGGTGGTCCGGAGGCCCTGCTGACAGTTTGCAGGCCTCACAATGTGCTAGCTGGGGTGAAGAGTTAGGTGTTATGTGAGCCTGATAAATTTCCCTTCAGGTCAGGAAGTGATGTGCTGGAGAGAAGTGAAGGAGCAATTGTCTGCAGAAGAGATATGCTGGAGGAAGTAAAGTGTATATACGGTCGTGTATATAGGAAGTCCCGTAACCAATTCTTTGGGTATCCCACAGTCACCCCTTTTCCCCCTAAATAAAGAGATATGGTGGGATTGAGGGCAGCTATAAGGTGAACCACAACTACCAGCCACTCCCAAGGGAGCACATGGCTACATTTTGGGGGCTTGTTTCTGGGATTTACCTGTAAGGCTGCCAGTCGTCGCACATAGCAACTGCATGAGAACTGAGCCAGGAGACTGTGTAATCTGTTTTATTGTCGATGTGGACTTAACTGGGACAAGGACTTGTGTGCTCTGCCCTTGAACTGTGCTAAAATTAAGTGTGCCGTCGTCCATGGCAACCAGCGGGAGCCGTCACCAAATTGCGACCTGCTTACCTAGTTGCGCTGGGGATGGACACTTAAATGCAAAATCCTGCAATTCAGTGACTTTGTACCATGTGTCACTGCCTATGGCAACCACGGTGGGCGAACGCGCCATGGATTACAAATATGTCCCACACCATGCTAAGGCCAGACATTACCACTAGATTACAAATGTGTCCAGCGTTCTGCTAAAGCAGGGCATTACAAGTACTTTGCAAATGTCTGCTCCAATTCCTGCCTTCAGTAAAAGTATGCCTGTGAGTGTTTCTGCTGAGAAGAGAGAGACTGTGTGAAAGAGTTGCCCAGCAAACCTGTGGCTACTACAATTTACTGTTGTTACCGGCAACCACCAACAAGCCTGGGCAAGTCCTGCTAGTGTCAGAGTGTCTGTAAAGTTTTGTCCTTCACACACAGGGTCACAGCATTGTGACACGCAGCAAGGCTGTTTATCTGGACATTTGGTGCCAGCTCATCTGGAAATGTGGGGGGCGGCGCCACGCCCTAGAAAAGTTAGTGCGCTTGCGGCTAGAGGCAGTCACCACGAGGAGAGACATGGCGGAAGGTGGGATGCTGTTACCAGCGCTGATCTGGTTGCCGGAAATGCCAGAGCGGACCCTGATCGACACGGGGGTCCGGTTGGAGCCATGCAGAGGGAATCGCCCTGGGAGTCATTGAGGGAATGGAGTGGCTGTGTCTCATATGCCCGGACTACTGGATACTTACCGCGGATCTTGCTGCCTGGGCCTGGTGTGGTCATTGTGACTGTCCACTCACCTGGCGAGTATCTGCAGAGAGGGAGCCACAGTACTAATTTGTGGACCTGCACACAGGGCTATGTCGTCTGCAGCCGTGGAAACCCCGGAAGGCCAGATCGGGCCTGATAACATCACCGGAAGGCAGGGTAGAGCACCAACCTAGCAGTTCCCCTGTGAAGATCCAGGACGAAGGGGAAGGAGAGGCTGTCGTGGCCTGCGGCCTGGTCAGGGACCTGGAACCCGTGAGTACTGTTGAACAGGGGTCCAGGGTCCCTGAAATGCCGGCTGTATCCTCACCTGTAGACATCCCAGCGGGACCAGAGAGGGAGGGGGAAGCGCTCCCTAGTGTCACGTACCTGGTGGTGGAGTCTGATGTACAGAGGGCAACCTCTCTTACGCCCCTGGTTCAGGAACCCCTGATAGAGCAGACAGGAGATTCCGGAGCACAGGGGGGCATGAGGGCTGGTACGGATGCAGAAGGTGTGAGTATCCTCCAGGAGCTCGTGCAGACAGAAGAGTGGTGATGCAGGCCAGGTCGGTAACAAGCTGGCAAGTGCGGTACAAAGGGAGCAGGCAAGCAGGTCGTTCGGTACAGGCAGGGTTATTAACAGGCAGGCAGCTGAGGTACAAGAGAGTCAGGCAGAAGCGTGGTCATAGACAGGCTGAGGGTCGGTGCAGGCAGAATTCAAACGAAGGTCAGGCAAGCCGGGTCACAGATTCAGAAAGTCTTAGCAAAACAAGCCACGGGAACACACTGGAACGCTGTAGAACAGACAGCATCTGCTGCAGGGTGCTGTCCAGCTAAATAGAGTGTTTTGGCGCCATTGGCGCACCCAGGCGCGCGCACAGGCATGCGCAAACCTGCACGGGAGGCTGGAAATGGCCATTTTCCCTAACACTAGTGTTCCAGCTGAAGATGTTGAACAGAGGGCCATAGATTGGGGGTCACCCAGACTGCTGGTTGAATTTGGGTCATTGGAGCATCTGGTGGAGTGGTCGTCTCCAAGTGAGGGGTCGGATGAAGAGGAGGAGACAGGAAGTTTGCAGACCCTCTATTTCTCCGATGGGGATGAGACGGAGCCCCCTCAAAACACCAGATCAGCTGCAGGAACCCCTCAGTAATCTTGCTGTTGTGAAGTGAGGTGGCACACTGTTAAGCCACGTTAGACAATGCACCTCATGACGTACCCATATGCTGAAGAGGGAACTTGATGTACCCAATTGTATGCAAACCTAGGCCTAGGGGATGGTGGTGGATGGGGGAATTGGAGGCCTGTCCTGTAACCCCATTCAAGATGTCAGGCTCGGTGCAAGAGGTAACCCCGGTCAGAGTGGCGTGATCAGAAGAATAGTGAGTATGTGGAAGTGGAACACCCAGAGGCGTAACTAGAACCCTCAGGGCCCCGGTGTAAGAAATTAGGAAGGGCCCCCTGACCCCTGGTCAGGGCCCTTCCCTCTTCTCACTGATCCTGGGGCCCTTTACTCCTATCGCTGGTCCCTTTATTACAGTACCGCAGCAGGGCCCTTTCATAAGTTCTGCAGCAAGCCCCCTTTCTGCCATCTTGGGGCCTTCCCATGGTGGTGAAATGCCAGGGCCCAGTCACAATTGCAAACTTTGCAATCCTGATAGTTCCCTCACTGGTGTCAGTAGTTTTTAATTTTTATTTTAATTTTATTATTTTTTTACCATTTCATTTTATTAATTTTACAATTTTATTTTTACAATTTTTTTTAAGAGCTCTGTTTGGGGTGCTTTGATGACATATCAGGGGTCTAAACAAACCTCAGCTCTCAATTTCCATCTGTGTAGCCTCAGCTGCACAGAATGAATGGACAGGATTAGCTGTGCACCGAGCCTCCCATTCATTCAGAAACGGAAGTATAGTAAAAAAAATTTGCTATGCTTCAGTTATGAATGAACCAATTGGTACCAATCACTGACTCTGTTCATTCAGAAAAGGAAGGAGCCAGTAAATGACAAATTTAATGACCCGTTCCTCCCATCTCTCCATCATGACACATCTTCTACAGCAGTTGGCAGGAGAGAGGAAGGGGGAAGACAGCAGCTCTGTGGGGGGGGGGGGACACAGGGACCCTGGGAACAGCAGAAGACAAGTAAACTGGATAGAGGAAAATGGAGGAGATTGGTTCCTCTAAATGCCACCCCCCCCCATCCCTCCCATCCAGGTGTACAAGGGAGGCACATGGGCCCCCTGGACCATGGGGCCCAGTTGCAATTACAACCCCTGCAACCACTATAGTTATGCCCCTGGGCACACCTTGTCTGAGGCACACCATTTGTGCAGGTGATGAAGAATGCTTAGAGAGCTGTGTAGACTATGTGCTGCCTGGAGTAGGCCTTAGTTAGCCTTGTCTTAGGCAGGCCCTGATGGAGGACATGTGGGTGACTCTATCAAAACAGGAAGTGAGAGGGAATCCTTGGTTGTCACCAGAACTGTCCTCATTGGAAGATTTCTTTATTCCTGTTTTGGGGACAAACCAACATTTGGTATTTTCTGTCACTTTCCCTCATGGTAAAAACAGTAACCAGGCCAGATAGAGAGGGTGAATCTCCCCTATCCCACCCCCCACCCAAGTCAACTGTACCCAAAACTAAACAAAATTGCATTTACTTATACTTTAAAGCTGAGGTCCAGTCAGCTGTAAAAGGATATGTCATTAAAGTGCCTCTCACTGTATAATCATGAATTAAGCCAGCCATACATGGATTCAAATTTTGATCCATGTATGGGCAGGCTGATTGTACCCAAGTTGATCCTATAGCCGCTAGCAGTGATTATTGTATTCTGCAGGCCAGTAGGGCTCCCTGCGATCCCCCTCACCCAACAGAATACAATAGCACTGTGGGAGGCATTATTTCATCAAAGTGTTGATGAGGAAATTGAGCAAATTTCTTTTCTTCCATCCGTGGTGGAAGGAAAGAATATTGAGCCGTTTATGGGCTGCTTTACTGCTTGTTTTGTCTATTGGGGTGTAATGCAGAGGGATACCTTATTCCTTGCTCCTGCAGTATTCCTCTTTGCCAGTTCCGAGATGGATGACCAGTTCTACAAAGCTACTCATCCTCTCATGGTCGTGCGACCACCCCCTTTGATGTTCTTACATATAATCCAGGACCAGTGGCCATATTCTGGGTCTGAAGTGCAAAAGCAAGGGATGAGGAAGATGAGTATTCCCCTGTGTTGCACCTAGACTAAATGAACAGTAATATATGAATATATGGGGCGCACAATGGACATAGACATTTTTATTGCTGACAAGAAGCCCTTTTTTTTTTTTTAACAATGAGAATGTTGCATGGTACATTTGCAAAGCATGGACATCATCAAAAATTGCATGTTACAATGACATTTCAAAAAGGGTGACTAACGTATACAATACATACAATGTTCTACCCTCAATACATGAACAAAAACCAGTGACATAGCTATCCCAATATCATATTAAAGTACCATTTAAGGGATTAAGTCAAAGGTCCCTTCATACACTCATAATTCCCCAAGAGCCTAATCAGGCGTAACAGCCACAGCACCATCTTAGTAGAGTCAAAGGTAAAGAGACTTTTTAGGCCGTCCATGGTTGCCACACCCTGTCAAATTTCTTGGGACAATTCCTATTAATGTATGTCAACTTATACAAAGGAAGAGCGGCGTTAATAGCTTTCTCCCATGAGCTCACAGAGGGAGGGGAACGGGCATTCCATCTAAGAATAATTTCTCTCAGCATAAAAGAATAAATATGCCAGCAATAGTTTGGTACACCTAGGTCGCTGCTCGTCACCCTGAATCCCTAGCAAGGCCAATTCGGGTGAGACTGGGAGGGCCAGCTGCAGCCTACCATTTATGAGCTCCACCACCTCCGCCCAGTAACTAGCAATTCGTGGACAGGTGGAAATAAGACCCCTCCTCCCCACCACATCTAGGACATTCCTGCAACCTTTGGGGGTACAGGCGGTCCCCTAGTTACAAACATCTGACTTACAAATGACTCCTACTTACAAACGGAGGGAGACAACAGGAAGTGACAGGAAATCTTCCCCTAGGAAGGGAAATTCACTCCTGTAAGAGTTATTATGGGAAAAAGCGGTCTCCACTGATGCTTTATCACCAAGGTTTGTTTCCACAACAACCCAAAATTTCAAAATCCAATTATTATTGGAACAGGAAGTGAGGTGACATCTTCTGAACAGAAACATAGACAGCAAAACAAACATTACAGGGGTGTTACCCCTTCCCTATGCTATCCAAAAATGCTTAAAAATCGTTTTTTTTGGCTGGAGCTACACTTAAAAAATGTACCTTTTCCGACTTACAAACAAATTCAACTTATGAACAAACCTACAGTCCCTATCTTGTTTGTAACCCGGGGACCGCCTGTATATCCAATGGAAGATTTGGGGAGTGTAATAAACCCTATGGAGGAATTTCACTTGGATCAGTTTGTCCTTGGATGATATTAGTGGTTTAATACTGTCTTCAAGACAGTCTTCCCAATCCTCTCTATCCAATTCTGGGATGTCAGCCCTCCATCTATTCCAAAGCTTGTCCATTTTAGGGGATTCTACACTTAATAAAACAAAATACAAGGACGACAGAGGTTTTTCCATGGATTCTTGTGCTAGAAGTTCCTCTACGAGTCCAAAGCAAGGTTCAGGGAGGTCGGGTACTGGGCTATCCCGGCGTGACGCAGCTTTAGGTAGAGGAATTACATCCACCCGGGGCAGCTGAAATTGGTCCTAAAAAGGGGCTCAGGGTCCCATCCTTGAATATGTCCCTAAGAGTCTTGATTCCAAATCTCGCCCAGACCAGGGGGTCGTGGATAGAGCAAAAGTGTGGGAGATTAGGATTCCCCCACAGAGGGTTGTGGGGAGAACACTGATTACGGTGGCAAAATCAACGTCTGGCTACTGTCCATACCCTCAAGTTCGTTTTGGTGGGAAGCGGAAGATTGGGGTAAGCCCGACTACCACGATAGGCAAGATTCCACAGCTCGTGAAGTGATCCAAGGATGGATGCCTCTAGACACACCACTGCATGGCTCTAGATCCTACGAACCACCACCGAACTGTGACCAAGATGGCCGCCCAGTAATAGATCCTATAATCTGGTAGGGCCAACCCGCCGCATCTAGTCAGGAGACTCAAGGTTGATCTAGCTAAACGTGGGTGAGCCCCCCCAAATAAAAGAACCAGTGCATCTATCAAATTCAGAGAAAAAGGACCAGGGGAACTAGCCAGGGCAGGAACAAAAAATATATAGAAATTTTGGTAGGAATATAATTTTTAATAGCTTTATAATGGGGTACTGCGCTGTTAGTGTATGGAGGATACGGTTATGTTTGCACAAAATCTGTATACAATCTGAAATAAAACTGATATAAAGTGCTTATCTAAGTCGTGACTAAGTGCTTGTAAGTTATATCATCAACTAGCATACTGTATACCGGTAAATACACATAACAAAATGAAACAGTATCATAAATAAAGTGACTTAGTGCAAAAGTAAAACATGAATATAAAGTCCATAAGTAGATAAAACAATTCTTCAGTCCTATAGAGTTAATTCCGTGTCAGGGTGAGTGCTCAAGACGAGTTGGAAAATAGTAGAATAAAGTGCTTGGAGTTGTGCAAAAAATTCATGAGAGTCTATCTGGTAGATATCTTCAAACACCACCAGGGGGACTCTGTGTGACGGTGCTCTTCTAAATGTGCTCACAGAACTCTCACCTCTAGGGCGCAGTATATGCGCCTTTAGCTAGATGCCACTAGCTTGTGTTATATGGTCCTCCCACCTAGGGGGCGCTCTTCCCTCGGTTCTTTCCTCTCGAATTCCTCACAGGTTCCTCTCAGTTGCAATAGTGGGTAACTACTGGCGGAACTCCCCCTCAGGGATAGAGAAGACAAGCTCCCATAGTGTGATATAGCAATTGCCAAAGCCGTTTATTAAAATATAAAATTGGCTGCTTACATGAAGTAAAAAAACACCACGCATATAAATACTATAAAAACAGCGCCGCTGTCTCTTACTGTGCTTCCGACTCGGGCTGTATCCGGTCCTA
>BLSH010277625.1:5867183-5889800 GCA_018402905.1 Glandirana rugosa
ACAATAACCGACGTATTGACGGGGGTGGACACAATAACCGACGTATTGACGGGGGTAGACACAATAAACGACATATTGACGGAGGTAGACACAATAAACGACGTATACCTTAACCTATCCCGTTTCTCCCTAAGGTCTTCTCAAAATCGTCAAATGACACATTTACGTAGGAACAAACTAGAAAAAATAGGGAAGATCACGACCCAACATATACCACTGATCTCCATGTGCCGATAAACAAAAAAGAGAAACATAACCTCATCTAAAAGAGAAACCCAAAAGCAGCAAATAACACAGATGGAGGCAGTTATACAGCAAATAACACAGATGGGGGCAGTTATGCAGCCAATAACACAGGTGGGGGCAGTTATGCAGCCAATAACATAGGTGGGGCCAGTTATGCAGTCAGTATCACAGGTGGAGTTATTCAGCCAGTAACACAGGTGGAGCAGTTATGCAGCCAGTAACACAGGTGGGGGCAGTTATGCAGCCAGTAACACAGGTGGGGGCAGTTATGCAGCCAATATCACAGGTGGGGGCAGTTATGCAGCCAATAACACAGGTGGGGGCAGTTATGCAGCCAGTAACACAGGTGGGGGCAGTTATGCAGCCAGTAACACAGGTGGGAGCAGTTATGCATCCAGTAAAACAGGTGGGGCTGTTATGCAGCCAGTAACACAGGTGGGGGCAGTTATGCAGGCAGTAACACACGTAGTGGCAGTTATTCAGCCAGTAACACCGGTGGGGCAGTTATGCAGCCAGTAACACAGGTGGGGGCAGTTATGCACCCAGTAACACATGTGGGGGCAGTTATGCAGCCAATAACAAAGGTGGGGGCAGTTTGCAGCCAATAACACAGGTGGGGGCAGTTTGCAGCCAATAACACTGGTGGGGGCAGTTTGCAGCCAATATCAAAGGTATCATTGCAGAGACCACCCCCGCACTTACCCCATCCAATAGGCAGGCAGGATTGTTGCAGAGTTCAGCATGTGGAGAAACGGACTGTGAGTCTGCAGAGATTCGGCATGCAGAGAAGCGGGCTGAGTCTGCAGAGATTCGGCATACAGAGAGCTCCCGGTCACCGGGATGTCATGGTCTCTGTGGGAGCGGGAGTCACATCCGCTGCCCCAGTGACCCGCCCCGGCCACCGCATCCAATCACACTGAGCCACAGGCTCAGGGCAGCCAATCAGACTGTATGCGTGTGCCTGTTCAGCGCACACATATGGACTTTAATGGCTGACCAATAGGCTCACTACTTGTCATCTGACAGCCAAGGAGCCGGAAAAAAAAAGTCAATGTACCGGCGCCACCTGCATGGGGGCGGGGCTGACTTTTTTTTTCTTCTTTAGCCACCTTGAGTCTGGTATGGCTCTTAAAAGGGAACCCCACACCAAAAAAAAAAAAGCATGGGGTCCAGACCCTTATCCGAGCAGCCCCACAGGTCAAGAAAGTGGGGGGACGAGCGAGCGCCCCCCTCCTGGACCATGTTAGGCCACATGCCCTCAACATGAGGGGTGTGGGGGGGGGCTCCGCACCCCCCCATCCCAAAGCACTTTGTCCCCATGGGGACAAGAGCCTCTTCTCAGCAACCCTGGGTGGTGGTTGGGGGGGGTGAGCCAGCAGGGGCTTATTGAAATCTGAAAGCCCCCTTTAAGAAGGGGGCCCCCAGATGCTGGCCCTCCGTGTGAATGAGTATGGGGTACATTGTACCTCTACTCATTCACCCCCAAAAAAGTGTAAAAAAAAACAAGAGATGGTTTTGAGAAGTCCTTTATTAAAAATCTTCCTCCAATCTTCTCCCTCCGGTGTTCTTCCTCCGGTTTTCTTCCTTTGGTCTTCTTCCTCTAGTCTTCTTCCTCCAGTCTTCTTCTCCTCCACTACTGTCTTCTCTGTCGTTGACCCGGTCCTCCTCCGACACTGTCTCCCATCGTTGTGCCAACTCCACTCTCTTCTGGTTCTTATATAGCCATGGGGCTTGGCCATCCGGTGACATCATCATGAGACCCCACCCCTTGTGACGTCACGTGACAAGGGTCTGGTATGGATTTTGGGGGGGACCCCACTCTGTTTTTTTTTTTCATTTTGGCATGGGGTTCCCTTTCAAGATCCATACCAGACTCAAAGGACCTGGTATGGATCTGGGGGAGACCCCACACTTTTTTTTTTTAATTTGGCGTGCAGTTCCCCTTCAAGATCTTCAGAGAACAAGTCATACCACAAGACAGATCATGATGATCCGCTTTGCATGCGACTTCTATTCAAATCAGTGGGCTGAAAGTGAGATCAGTTACGGCTCTCATAGGGAACTATTGATTTTGAATAGAGGCAGAGAAATGCTGCTAAAAGCTTACACGCTAAATGCGCATGAAAGCCAATGCAAAAAGCTACTAAAAGCACGTTTTTACAGCCACCTTTTCCTGGCATGGGCAGTGGCTTTGCAACTCATTTTTTCTAATGCCCCCTGTACATAAGGCCTTATCTGCTTTCAAAAAAAGTCAGTAAACTCAACTGCCTCTAAATTACTGTAAACGACTGGGTGTACATGTACACATAAGTTAACACTGAGGATAGTTCAGGAGCTGCTGAAAAAAAACTCCCAACTGCTCCTAAACGTCAGTTTAGCCGTTGCAGTATACATGAGTGTAATCTAATCCCCTGCGCTGCCACTCTGTAGGTGTAAGGATTTCCACAAATCAAAGATAATGAGCCTAACTGCTGCAGTACTAATACTATACACAGTAGTATCAGATGAACTAGCTTTATAATGGAGTACTGCGCTGTTAGTGTATGGAGGATATGGTTATATTATGTTATGCACAAGATCTGTATACAATCTGAAATAAAACTGATATAAAGTGCTTATCTAAGTCGTGACTAAGTGCTTGTAAGTTATATCATCAACTAGCATACTGTATGAATAAAGTGCTTGGAGTTGTGCAAAAAATTCATGAGAGTCTATCTGGTAGATATCTTCAAACACCACCAGGGGGGCTCTGTGTGACGGTGCTCTTCTAAATGTGCTCACAGAACTCTCACCTCTAGGGCGCAGTATATGCACCTTTAGCTAGATGCCACTAGCTTGTGTTATATGGTCCTCCCACCTAGGGGGCGCTCTTCCCTCGGTTCTTTCCTCTCGAATTCCTCACAGGTTCCTCTCAGTTGCAATAGTGGGTAACTACTGGCGGAACTCCCCCTCAGGGATAGAGAAGACAAGCTCCCATAGTGTGATATAGCAATTGCCAAAGCCGTTTATTAAAATATAAAATTGGCTGCTTACATGAAGTAAAAAAACACCACGCATATAAATACTATAAAAACAGCGCCGCTGTCTCTTACTGTGCTTCCGACTCGGGCTGTATCCGGTCCTACGCGTTACGTCACGTCACGTGACTTCCTCAGGGCACTGACAGAAAGGGGTAGGTACAACAACATCATCTCAGAGGTGGCAAAGTCTCCAGCCAGTCCACAGCATCCTTGGGGGAAGTAAAGAACCGGATGGTCTCCCTGTCCACCACTCTTAGCTTGGCCAGGAAAAAGCACGCTATATTTGATCCCCTTGGTGCGCAGCCCGGCCTTGACCACATCAAAGGACCTGCGGAGCTTCTGGGTCTCAACAGAAAAGTCCAGGAACAACATGATGTGGTTATTCTGGTATGTCATCTCCCCTGCCGCCCTGGCCGCCCGTAGAAATTCGTCCTGGTCCCTGAAATTCAACAGCCTCATCATAAAGGTATGGGGGGAGCATCCAGCGGGCCTGGTTGTGGCGGCATGCGGTGGGCCCTCTCGACAGTGAAGTATGGGGATAATTGGGCCATGGGCAGGAGTGCTCTAAACAAGTTCTCAGCAAATATTTTGGCGTTCTTACCCTCTGCTCCTTCTGGCAGACCAACGATCCGGAGATTGTTCCTCCTGCACCTGTTCTCGGCGTCCTCTGCTCGGCGTTCAAGCAGCTTGACTCTGAAATGTAGTGGAGGGCACCTGTGTTATCGGTGACGTTGTCCTCTAGCAGACCCACACGTGTCTAAGCAGCAGTAAGGCGGCCACGTACCTTATCTAAGTCCTGCCGGATAAGTCCAACATCTAGCTGGACAGCCTCAATCTTGAATGTGAGGGTCACCTGGCAGGCTGCAAATGCCGCCTGACATGTGGCTATTGCTGCCATGACTTCCGGTATACCAGGGACAGAGGATACAGGATCTTCTGCTTGCTCCGTCTGAGACGCCATGTTCACACGTGGCTGCAGCTCCCTGCTCCTTCGGGACTCCTGGTTGTAGGCGGCTATTGTATCAGGGCAGAACCAAAGCTTTTTCCCTCCTCTGCCTTTTCCAGATAGTTTAGGAGGCATTCACAGAGGATATCTGCAGGAATCAGCCTCTGGAAACCCTGCCAGGAGCAGAGCTCCGGGATAGACGTCCTCTCACTCCACCATCTTGGACACGCCCCCCCAGAAGCCCATTTTAAAGACAGACTTTGTGCACTTGAGGTCCCTTTTATTTCAGTAAACTGCAGTACTACTTATAAAGAGAAGAACATAACAAAAAAAGAGAAAAAAAAATGGGATTTTGACAGTGCTTTATAGTGATTTTCACAACAGATTTAAAAAGGTATCAAAATTTTATTGAAAACATTAAAAAGAACTTATAAGTAGAGCTGAGAGAACCCGAACTGTAAAATTCGGGTCTGTACCGAACTTTGGTGTGTCCGTGACCTGGACCCGAACTCGGACATTTGAAAAAAAAGTTTGGGTTCGGGTATTTGATCCCGCCTGTTGAATAGCTGCAGGGCAGCCAATCAACAAGCGTTTCACTGGTTTGCCCTTAGAAGCCATCACAGCCATGCCTACTAATGGCATGGCTGTGGTTGGCCAGTGCATCATGTGACCCAGCCTCTGTATAAGCTGGAGATATGTAGTGCTGCATGTCACATGCTCGCAGGCTAGTGTAGGGAGAGGATGCTGCCGGCACTGTTAGGGACAGATTGCAGATATAATAACATCTCATTCTGCATTACAGAACGATCTGATTCTAGACTAGGTAGAGATTACTACTACTGCTTTGAGGGACAGAGTGCAGATCTCATCCTGCATTACAGAACGATCTGATTCTGGACTAGGTAGAGATTACTACTACTACTACTGCTTTGAGGGACAGATTGCAGATCTCATCCTGCATTACAGAACAATGTGATTCTGGACTAGGTAGAGTCTACTGCTTTGAGGGACAGATTATTGTTCTAAAATCATCTCCTAGTTCTATAGGGTCAGGTTCCTGCTGTTGCTGTAAGGGACAGATAATCATCTCCTACTCCTATAGGGTCAGGTTCCTGCTGTTGCTGTAAGGGACAGATTATTGTTCTAAAATCATCACCTACTCCTATAGGGTCAGGTTCCTGCTGTTGCTGTAAGGGACAGATTATTATTCTAAAATCATCACCTACTCCTATAGGGTCAGGTTCCTGCTGTTGCTGTACGGGACAGATTATTGTTCTAAAATTATCGCCTACTCCTATAGGGTCAGGTTCCTGCTGTTGCTGTAAGGGACAGATTATTGTTCTAAAATCATCGCCTACTCCTAAAGGGTCAGATTCCGGCTGTTACTGTAAGGGACAGATTATTGTTTTAAAATCATCGCCTACTCCTATAGGGTCAGGTTCCTGCTTTTGCTGTAAGGGACAGATTATTGTTCTAAAATCATCGCCTACTCCTATAGGGTCAGATTCCTGCTGTTGCTGTAAGGGACAGATTATTATTCTAAAATCACCGCCTACTCCTATAGGGTCAGGTTCCTGCTGTTGCTGTAAGGGACAGATTATTGTTCTAAAATCATCGCCTACTCCTATAGGGTCAGGATCCTGCTGTTGCTGTAAGGGACAGATTATTGTTCTAAAATCATCGCCTACACTGTCACGGTCAACATCTAGGCTCCTACTCCACATCCACCCCCCCTTCCCATTTTTTTTTTTTTTATTTGATGTTAAGTTATTTTCCCTATCCCCATTTTTTTGTAGGGCACTTGTTCTACAATTACCCCCATTTTACTTCCTTTTGCAGCCCTCCAGCACTTGCCAGGACTTTTTTACAGCCATTTTTGTGCCAAAAAGTTTGGGTCCCCATTGACTTCAATGGGGTTCGGGGTAAAGTTCAGGTCAAGTTCGGTACTGAACCCGGAATTTTTCGTGAAGTTCGGCCGAACCCAAACATCCAGGTGTCTGCTCAACTCTACTTATAAGTATATGTCCATACAGAACCTAAAAAACTGCAGTATATTAAATTTCTCTACATGTTTTGCCAAACAATGGCTTCATCGGGAGACTTTTGGATGAATACTGCTTTAGTGGAAATCACTGCATGCTGATGATTCTACCAAAATCCAATATGAATAAGGCTCCAACATCAAAGATGGTAATGAAAAGGAACATATGCTGAAACCACAGAAACTAACATGGGAGGACTTAGCCAAGGGCTCCCCAAATTTTTCAAGATCCCATAAGTTGGCCTTACAGGGGGGAAGGAGGCAGCATTACTGAACCACAGATTTTGCCAATTGCAGTTACCAATCACCCAGACAACCTATATAGGGGTACAGCACCTATTGAACTGACCATGTGTGGATCTTGAAAAATTTGGGGAGCCCTTGGCTAAGTCCTACCATGCTAGAACTAACAGCTTCTCAAGCTTCAGGCAGGTAAAATTTGGGGCGTTGACTATGCTCACTTCTGTGGTTTCACCATATATTCCTTTTTATTACCCCCTTTAAAGCTTTACTGATGGGGGGAGCTCCTATTTCTGTTTGGAAGTGCATTGTGTGTAATGGGTATGTTGTTGTCAGGAACACACTGAGACAGGTTGCTGTCTGTGACAGGTCTCATTTTCTGTAGAAGGTGGACATTTTTATAGCACATTGTTCTCTCTGGGGCACATGCAGGACTGAAAACTAGAGACGTTTTATTCTTTCTTCAGTGTACCCAAAACCCATACGTTTGTGCCTTCCTTGGGTTTAAACATTAGAATATCTATATAGAAGAATCTGTATTTAAAGGAAACTTATGAAGAGAGGTGTACATGGCTGGTCATTGCCAATCTTCTGAAAATGCTAGTTACCTGGCTTTCATCCTGAGACACTTGCTTTTCTGCCTTTGGAACCATTACCCCTTAACAAGTGTGTCTTACAGGTCTACAGGTACAGAAGAAGTACTACATGCCCAATGGGGTAATTATACCCTTATGAATTTCTCCCTAGCTGTATACAGGGTATTATATACAAAGAAGAAGATATAATGTGAAAGTGGCACAGTTAGTCATTTTGTTCTGAACTTCTGTTGAAATTCCTGGTAAAGAACAAGTTAAATTAGGTGCGTGCAGTGTTGTGTGAAACTAGATGTGACAGCTCAACCCTGGGTAGATTTACACATAAACAACGGCACAACCCCTTAGAAATCTATGTATTTTTTACTTAAAGCATATATAAACTCAGACATGAAAGTGGAATATATTGCAGTTTATAGTCCTTAGATGTAGAGGCTGCATTAGTTTTCCTTTTTTTCAGCCTTATTTTCTTTTATTGTCACCTGGTGATCCTGCCAGTAACACACCTCCTGTCCTAGGGTTACTTATCTTACTAGGGAGAAGCAATGTTGTTACCCCTAGCCTACTGTCCTGATTTGCTGCTATACATCCACAATCCTCTGTATTAGTACTAAATTGTATCATTATAGGAGGGTAAATATAAGAACATTTTACAGAAGCAGATGCATACAGTAGATCAGGGATATGCAATTAGCGGACCTCCAGATGTTGCATAACTACAAGTCCCATGAGGCATAGCAAGACTCTGACAGCCACAAACATGACACCCAGAGGCAGAGGCATGATGGGACTTGTAGTTTTGCAACAGCTGGAGGTCCACTAATTGCATCTCCCTGCAGTAGATCATACCTATAACCAATAAAAATATTTTTGTATTCTATATGGTATGTCTATGTGTTCTAATTTATCACACATCTGCACCACATTTAAACATTGTGAAAGGAATAATGGGGGTGTCAACATTCACTTATAGCACTGTATCAGTGGGGGGAGCCGTGCTGTCATCCTAGGCGGCTTTCCTGATTTTTAACTACAAGCACCTACCCAATCTTCATCTAGATAACACAGAGGAGAGTTGTTATGTAGTTCACAGAACATAGCTGGGAAGGCTGATAAGATTGTTTAAGATTTCAGTTCAGTTCACAAGAACTTATAAGGACACAAGCTTTCGGGTAGAATATTGTAATTGCAGAAAATATACTTAGCATGAAAAAAGAAAACTACTGCAGGTCCTATATCTAATGACTGATAAGATGCAATAAATCTTTTATGCTTGCGTTTATACAGTATCTCACAAAAGTGAGTACACCCCTCACATGTTTGTAAATATTTTATTCTATCTTTTTCATGTGACAACACTGAAGAAATGACACTTTGCTACAATGTAAAGTAGTGAGTGTACAGCTTGTATAACAGTGTAAATTTGCTGTCCCCTCAAAATAAGTCAACACACAGCCATTAATGCCTAAACCGCTGGCAACAAAAGTAAGTACACTCGTAAGGACAAAAAATGACAGGAAATCCAAATGTTTATGGTCAGCACTTCTAAAGGACACAATGATAAATCTTCCAATGGTGAGCCTTTTAAAGTGACAACTCTCAAAGAAGAGTTTTTTTAACTTCCACTTCCTGTTGTGTTATGGGACAGGAAGTGAAGGGAAATCCCCCCAACGGGACACAAACAGCTAAAATGTTTAGCCTCTAGATTCCACTTAAGTGTGTTCTTCGCAGGGGTTGTAGAACTTTGCATTCATATAATTATGAATGCAAGTCATTTAAATAGGGGTGACTTCGTATGACTGTATATAACCTCTAAGAGCACTTTTGCTTTTACTCAATCAAAACAAATGGCAGCTTTCACAATTACAGGGATGCAGATTGAATTTTAATTCCTTCAGTATAAAGTATGAGTAACGCGTTCACAATCTTTCAAACAGAAATAACCTGTGGCAAAGAAACCACACACACTTCTGAAAATAAATTGCCATCCAGGAGGTGATGACTGCTTATTTCCTTTGGATAAGGGCAACAGTTAAATCGGGTGTTGGTGGGCGAGCAAAATGCGCTTCTCGAGACATCAGAAAGTTTGCAGACACAGTCTATATTCCAGACTCTTCCAATTAACCCATGCTAGCAGCTAGCAGAGGGTTTCTAGAAGGGGAATCAAAGAACTTTAAAGCGGATTTCCACTTTTGCAGCCAAATTGGGATAACTCCTACTTTGTATTTGTTGCATGTTCTCGTTCACATAGCATTCATTGAAATCAAATATTTACAAAATGTCGATTACCTTTTAACTTGGTAAAAAATCCCACTTAGCTTTCCCTTCTATATAATGTAAAAAAGGAAGCTAAGGAGTTGTGTTTATCGTAGTTAACCCAGTCTGTAATGTGCTAGCAGATCTCATTATCAGTTGTAAACTAGATGTGAGCACCAGTGGCGGCCCATCCATTGGGGCGCATGGGCGTGGCCCCCATCCATGCGTCCGGCCTCCTGATCTACATACAGGGCACCGGACGCATAGATTCCAATGGGGGGGGGTGTTTTTTGAAGCATGTGATTAGAGCCTGAGGCTTTAATAGGCTTCAAAAAGGCTGGGCTCGTGGAGCTGAGTCACCCGATTGGCCGCAAAGAGTTGAGATCAGATTGGCCACCAGGAAGGTGGCCAATCTGAGGGAGGGAGGGGACGCTGGGGGACTGAGCTAGGAGATGCCCGCAGCCCAGAGAGAAGCCGCTGCCCGTGAAATGGGGTAAGTGTGGGCGCTGACTGACTGTTGGGGGGGCCGCGACCCGGCCGGCAGGCTGGCCGACCAGGAGGGGGCCTCTGGCCCACCATGACCTGACGGGGGGGTCAGAGGGTAGATTGTTGGCTGCCCCCCTCCAAAAGAAAAACCCACCAGCTGCCACTGGTGATTACTGTTTGTCCTAACAAAGGCTTAAAGATCCCAAGGCTTGGGTGGTACATCGTTCTATATGCTGTTGATAAAGGCTGTCACTTATCTGCATTGAAGGCTATTTTGAACAATTTCAAGCTGCTTATAGAGTCATAGAGTTGTATACTTGTGTAATACTTGCTCCAAAGAAGCAATTGGAAAGGTAAGCATTTAAAAAACAATATTTTGGATATGCAGTATGAATGGAAACACATAATAAACATATAGTGTGGATTTCTCAAATACGACTGCAAAAGTGGAAATACCCTGTAAATTATACGTACACTCTTATGTGGTATTAAACCCAAAACCAAAAATGTAATATAATAATATTACGGCTTACCAGTCTTCAGATGTAACACACCGCCTGTGTTAGACTTGATTCACACCTATGCAGGTTGTGCTTGTAGTGTTCTACAGTGCATTTTGCAGTGATTTTTGACAAGTTTTGCATTTTTTATGCTTTTTTTTGGCCAATTTGTTGTTGTGTAGATTAAAAAAAATGCAAAATGCAAATTGTGGTGAAATCACGGTAAAATTGCAACAAAAACTCACACTACTGCTTTTCTGCATCTTCTCCATTAAAGTCTGTTGAGCCAAAAAAGCAAAAAAAAAAAGCACAGTTTTGCGTTTAAAAGCATAAATGTAAACGCATAGGAAACCATGTTAAATGAACTGTAGTGCGTTTCTGCAAAAGAAACAACAAAAAAAGGCATAGGTGTGAATGAGCCTTAGAGTGTCTCCACTCTGGATGAAGGAGCACAGGGTCACCTTTGGATAGCAGAATTGTAAGTCTGGGGGGAGGGGAGTGTAAAGGTGGCAATACATGGATCGAAATTCGGCCAGTTCAGCAGGGAGCATCTGAATTTCAGTCCATATATGGCCACTGTGGTAGAACAGAAGTCGATCTACCGATCTGCTGTTCAAGCATTCTGTTGGTATTTTTCGCTCTATTAGCCTGTAGTGCTGCTTTATATATTCTGAGGGCAGGGAAGTCTCCCCGCTGTCAGAGTACAGCAATACAGTGGGGAGGATTCCTCCATCAACCACAAATGTGTGGATGGGGGAATCAGGTCAGTTTTTTTGTTCAATCCGCTGGTTGAACGAAAAAAACTGACCTATCTATGGCCAACTTTAGATGTACTGGCAGTTTTAGATACACTAACAAATTGAAGCCAAACTCCAGCTTACACTGCAATTACAGCAACAGTTTTTTTTGGGGGGATAAATGTTTTACATAAATGTATAAAATATTTTAACCACTTGCCATCTGCCCACCGTCAAATGACGGCGGAGCGGAATGGCTATTGTTCTGGGTGGACGTCATATGACGTCGGCCCTTTAAGCCAGGATTGCGCGCGCATTCCGGCTCTGTTGGTGGCGGCCTCACCCCGGGACACACCGCGTCACTGACGGAGGTGAACAGCCATTCGCCATGGCTGTTTACCATGTGAGTCACGGCCGATCACAAATGGTACTGCCCCCATTTGCACGGCGCATGCGTGCGATCGGGAGCATGCTGCGTGTGCGTGTCGGTGGCAGCGTGTTCCCAGGGAACACTGGCTGTCACCGACACTGGTATCAGCCGCTGGCCGGCGGCTGTTACCTTGTGATTGCCTGTGATCTACTCACAGCCGATCACATGTAATGTAAACAGAGCGGTAACTCACTGTTACCAGCTCTTCTCTCCTGAGGAGAGAAGAGCTAGGATCAGTGAGTTACTGATCTGTAAAACAACAACACACACCTGTCACATCACCCCCCAATGTACCTGTCACCCAACAGTCACCCAATCTGCCCCCATAAAGTGCACCTGTCATCAGACTGCCATCATAAAGTGCACCTGTCACCCATCAGTGATCATGGCGTGTCACCCATCACCCGTCAGTGACCGTGGCGTGTCACCCATCACCCATCAGTGACCGTGGCCTGTCACCCACCACTGACCGTGGCCTGTCACCCGTCACGCATCAGTGACCATGCCATGCCACCCATCAGTGACCATGGGGTGTCACCCGTCACCCATCAGTGACGTGGCGTGTAACCCATCACCCATCACTGACATGGTCTGTCACCCATGAGTGACCGTGGCCTGTCAACCATCAGTGACCGTGGCGTGCCACCCATCAGTGACCATGGGGTGTCATCTGCCACCCATCAGTGAACATGGCATGTCACCGTCACCCATCACTGACCCTGGCAAGTCACCCGTCACCCATCACTGACCGTGGCCTATCACCCACCACTGACCGTGGCCTGTCACCCATCACTGACCGTGGGGTGTCACCCATCGGTGACCATGGCGTGTCACCCTTCACCCATCAGTGACCATGGCGTGTCAACCGTCACACATCAGTGACCATGGCCTGTCACCCATCACTGACCGTGGCCTGTCACCCGTCACTGACCTTGGCCTGTCACCCATCAGTGACCACTGCCAGTCACCTGTGACCTGTCATCTGTCACCCATCAGTGATCGTGGCGTGTCACCCATCACCCATCAGTGACATGTCATCCATCACCCATCAGTGACCGTGGCGTGTCACACATTACCCATCAGTGACCGTGGCCTGTCACCCATCACCCACCACTGACCATGGCCTGTCACTTGTCACCCATCAGTGACCGTGGCGTGCCACCCATCAGTGACCTTAGGGTGTCACCCGTCACCCATCAGTGAACATGGCGTGTCACCCATCAATGACCATGGCCTGTCACCTGTCACTGACCGTGGCCTGTAACCCATCACCCATCACAGACCGTGGCCTGTCACCCATCACTGACCGGGGCGTGTCATCTATCAGTGACCGTGGCGTGTCACCCGTCACCCATCAGTGACTGTGGCGTGTCAACCATCACTGACCGTGGCCTGTCACCCGTCACTGACCTTGGCCTGTCACCCATCAGTGACCACCGCCAGTCACCCGTGGCCTGTCACCCATCACCCATCAGTGACCACCGCCAGTCACCTATCACCCATCAGTGACCGTGACCAGTCACCCATCAGTTACCACCACCAGACACCAGTCACCCATCAGTGACCACTGCCATCACCGTCACCCATCAGTGACCCCCGCCAGTCACCTGTCACCCATCAGTGACCACTGCCAGACACCCACCACCCATCAGTGACCACTGCCAGACACCCGGCACCCATCAGTGACCACTGCCAGACACCCATCAGTGACCACTGCCAGTCACCCATCAGTGACCACCGCCAGTCACCCATCACTTATCAGTGAGCACAGCCAGTCACCCCTCACCCATCAGTGACCACTGCCAGTCACCCATCAGTGCCCACCGCCAGTCACCCATCACCCATCAATGACCACCGCCAGACACCCGTCACCCATCAGTGACCACCGCCAGTCACCCGTCACCCATCAGGGAACTCCACCAGTCACCCATCAGTGACCATCGCCAATCACCTGTCAGAGACCGTCATCACCTGTCAGTAAACATCACCAGTAAAAGTCTCACACATTTGGTATTGTAATACTCAGGAGGAGTAGCAGAATGTATTTTGGGGTGTCCTTTTTGCTATGTACATGCTATGTGTTGGAAATATCATATAAATGGACAACTTTGTGTAAAAATAAAAGCATTTTCATTTTTCCCCCACATTTTCCAAAAACTACTGGAAAAAAATGACATGTTCAAAAGACTCATTATGCCTCATAGATTATACGTTGGGGTGTTTGCTTTCCAAAATGGGGTCATTTTGTGGGCAATTCCATTGTCCTGGTGCTCCAGGACCTTCAAAAGTGTAATAGGTAGGTGGTTGAGAAATGAGATGTGTAATTTATGCTCGTAGAACTCCTGAAGGTGCTAGTTCAATGTTGGGCCTCTGTATGTGGCCAGGCTGTGTAAAAGTTTTACACATGTGGTATCGCCATACTCAGGGAGAGTAGTAGCATGTATTTTGGGGTGTAATTTTTGCCATGTACATGCTATGTGTTGGAAATATATAAATGGACAACTTTGTGTAAAGTTTTGTATTTTTTTCCCACATTTTCCAAAAACTACTGGAAAAAAATGGCGCTCCAGGGCCTTAAAAAATGTGATAGGTCGTCATGACATTAGATGTGTAATTTATGTTCCTAGAATACCTGAAGGCGCTCCCTGCATGTTGGGCCTCTGTATGTGGCCAGGCTGTGAAAAAGCCTCAGACATGTGATATCGCTATACTCAGGAGGAGCAGCAGAATGTGTTTTGGGGTGTAATTTGTGGTATGCATATGCTAGGTGTGAGAAATAACCTGTTAATATATGACAGTTTTGTGAAAAAAAAAAAAAATCTTCATTTTGCAAAGAAATTTAAAAAAATTACAACTTCAAAAAATTCACCATGCCTCTTACCAAAAACCTTGGACTGTCTACTTTCCAAAAAAAAGGGGTCATTTGGGGGGTATTTGTACTTTCCTGGCTTGTTAGGGTCTCAAGAAATGAGATAGGCCGTCAGTACATCAGGTGTGATAAATTTTCAATGATTTGCACCATAGTTTGTAGACTCTATAACTTACACAAGGACCAAATAATATACACTTATTTGGGTTATTTTTTACCAAAGATATGCAGCAGTATAAATTTTGGCCAAAATGTATGAAGAAAAATTACTAATTTGCAAAATGTTATGACAGAAACAAAGAAAATGCATTTTTTTCACAAAAATTTCAATTTTTTTTAATTTATAGCACAAAAAAGAAATAAACCACTAGTGATTAAATACCACCAAAAGAAAGCTCTATTTGTGTGGAAAAAAGGACGCAAATTTCATATGGGTACAGTGTTGCATGACTGAGTAATTGTCATTCAAAGTGTGATAGCATTGAAAAATAGCCTGGACAGGAAGGGGGTTTTTGTGCCCAGTATTAAGGTGGTTAAGCCCCCCTGTCAGCAGTAAATAGTTTGTCTCAACACTCTAATTGCTACAGCTGTAGGAGAGCTTGTTCCTAAGAAATCCTTAAAAAAGAACATGAATGCAGCCATCACATGCAAGAATTGGTAAGTTATAATATAATAAATGATTGCTTTTGGGTTTAACCACTTCAGCCCCGGAAGGATTTCACACTTTAGGACCAGAGCACTTTTTGCGATCCGGCACTATGTCGCTTTAACTGACAATTGCACGGTCGTGCGACATTGTACCCAAACGAAATTTGCGTCCTTTTTTTCCCAAAAATAGAGCTTTCTTTTGGTGGTATTTGATCACCTCTGCGTCATTTCTGATCGCCGCTATAAACAAAAGAAGAGCAATAATTTTGCAAAAAAAACCCAAATTTCTTAATATATAAAAAACATTTTTTTTCCATCGGTTTTGGCCGATTTATATTCTTCCTCATATTTTTGGTAAAAAAAATCGCAACCGGCATTTATTGATTGGTTTGCACAAAAGTGGCCACGTTTACGGATGATGAGAATTAATTTCTGGGGTTTTTATTTTTTTTACATTTTTTACTAGTAATGGTGGCGATCTGCGATTTTTAGCGGTACTGCGATATTGCAGTGGACATGTCGGACCATTTTGACACTTTTTTTGGGACCATTGGCATTTATACAGCGATCAGTGCTATAAAAATGCACTGATTACTGTGTAAATGCCATTGGCAGTGAAGGGGTTAACCTGCAGGGGGCACTCTAAGGGTTAACTGTGTTCCCTGGGTGTGTTCTAACTGTATGGGGGCTGCCCTGGCTGGGGAAAGGGGATGATCACGGCTTCCATATACAGGAAGCCTGTGATCATCGCCCTTCCCCCTCTAACAGAACGGAGATCCGTGTTTACATACACGGACCTCCGTTCTTTCACTGCGGGGGGGCAACGCGGGTAGCCGGCGGCGATCGAGTCCGCCCTACCCGCTCCCCGGCCCCCCCGAACACAGTGAGTGATATCGCAGCCACCGTCAGGTGATGGCGGTTTGTGATATCGAGCCACTTTGCCGCCGTCAGATGCCGGTCGGCAAGTGGTTAAAGTGTTTGTTGCCCCAAAACTTCATATTCCTGATATGTGCCTTCTGTATTTGTAATATGAAAGTATCCTGTACTCTTTGCATTGCTTCCTTTGTTTGAAATCCCTGGTGCTCCTGCCAGTCCCTCTGCTTGCCTATTAAAAACTGACCACACTACGCAAAAAACACACCCTGGTCAGTTCTCTAGTTATGCTGGTAACTCAGTGTACTCATTTCCAATGATCAGACTTGACCTGACACGCCCCTGCTGCACAGTCATTCACTGGGAAGATCTATGTGCTGCTGCTTCTCCTCCCCCAGCTCTTATGCAGCTGAGAACAGAGGATATGTGATCACTTATAAAAAAAGGTATTTATAATGTATTTTTATATCTATACACAAATGTTTTGCTTTTCATTTCTTTTTTAAACGGAATGGGTTGTTTTACAAGGTGACCATTTACAATCGCTTTAATATTATATTTATTGATAAGTGCAAAATTCTGCCTTTTAATGTTCCCCTTAGGCAAAAACGTGTATTTAACCCTTGCAGTGCACAGGAAATTGGGGCCTAGCTGGGGAGCTCCACTGCAAGGTTTTTCATTGAGTTCAGCTTTAAGACGAAGATCCTTTAGTATTTAAGAATGGAACTCTAGGGTAGGCTAGATTAAAATAATTTTAATGGGCCCTTTGAAACAAATGTATTTAAAGCTGAACTCCAACTCCAGGTATAAAAGACACACATTAACACAATACACTTATTTTTTCAATGCAACTAGTATAAGTACCTGGTGTCAGTGTCTTGCGATCCCTTGTACAGCAGAGTTCAGACTGGGAAAGGGAGGGGCAACACTAGGAGCCAATCAAGTATGCTAAATGAAACTGTGTTGACAAACTGATATCAACAGAGAACTGAGCGAGCAGAGAGATGATCTCAATAGTCTGCTGCTTCTCCTTCACTGTCCAATCAACAATTCTCTGAGGCTGGAGAGAGGACATCACTATGCTGTGTGATGGGGCTGCTTAGATCTCAGGACTGAATGAAAAGAACTGCAATTCATTTGGCAGGGAGAATAACTACACTATATGTACAGTATATTATCTATGTATTTGCAGTGCCTTGAAAAAGTATTCATACCCCTTGAAATTTTCCACATTGTGTCAGGTTACAACCAAAAACATAAATGTATTTCATTGGGATTTTATGTGATAGACCAGTGGCACATAATTGTGAAGTGGAAGGAAAATGGTTTTCAAATTTTTTTATAAATAAATATCTGAAAAGTGTGGCATGCACTTGTATTCAGCCCCCTTTACTCTGATACCCTTAACTGAAATTTAATGGAACCAATTGCCTTGAGAAGTCACCTAGTAAATAGATTCCAGTTGTGTGTAATTTAATCTCAGTATAAATATAGCTGTTCTGTGAAGCCCTCAGAGGTTTGTAAGGCTCCATTTACACGGAACGCTATTTCAACCTCCTTTGAATGATTTTTTTTTGACAGCTAGAAGCCGACGTCTAAAACAGCCGTTTAGCTGCGTTTTGCCGCAATCACATCTAGGAGCGTTTTTTTTTTTAAAAACGTTTTTTTTTCTTTACAAATGGAAACGGCTGTAAACGGAACGGTCCTGGACGCGAGTTACCGCATTTAAGCATGTTTACAAGCTGTTTGGCGTTTCAAATGCCTCCGAACTAGCGTCTGAACCCATTTTTTTGCGTTCCAAAAAAAGCCTTTAAACTCACCTGCCTGGAAACAACCTTAAACGACCCTGTGTAAATGTACTGATAAGATAACATAGAGGAGAGTTCAGGGGCAGCTGAAAAAAACGCCCAAATGCATCAAAACGTCCGTTTACCAACAGCAGTGTAAATGAGGCCTTAGAGGACCTTAGTGAACAAATAGAATATATAGATCCTGTCAACTGTAACCCCTAGGGAAACATCTAGTGGTAACAGAACATGTTAAAATGGAGACCTACTCGTATTTCTAAGGGTGAGGGCTGACTGTGGGAATTAGAAATATGGGTAGGTCTCCATTTCAACATGTTCTGTTACCACTATATGTTTCCCTAGCCAATGTTTTCATGTGGCTGTAGACCTTCTTACTGTAATCATCATTTTGCTGGTAAGCATGCGCTACTTCTGATCTCGGTCCTCCCCCTTCTCTACCTTTTTTTTTCTCTTTCCTTGTCCGGTGACTTCCCGATGTACTTACCAATAAAAGCTTTTTTGACTTCCAGATTTTGATAAAAAAAAAGTATAGTGTAAAATATTTGCAACTTGGCTACCGTTTGAAGATCCCTCAATATCCTGTATAATATGGTCAGTATGTAAACTTTGACATGCCAATCTTGGACGACGTCACTTGTTATGATTTACATGTATTTGACACTTATGTTCTGTATTTTCTCTTTTTTTCTTTATGATACATAGAGGATTTTAAGACTTTGACCACTTGCCCCTGAGGAAGATTATCTTCTTGGGTCATCTTCTGCCACCAGCAGGCAGATCTAGTGGTCTTCTTTTAACCCCCTTTTTTGTTATTCTCTATGTATATGTTATTTTGTATCCTAGTTTGATTATATACTCCATTTTTGTCCACGTCTTTGTTGTGAATCACCACCCATTCTGGGCGGTTTTCTTTTTTTAACCACTTACCAACCGGAAGGTTTTCCAGATTTAGGACCAGAGCACTTTTTGCGATTCGGCGCTGCGTCGATTTAACTGACAATTGCGCGGTCGTGCGACGTTGCACCCAAACAAAATTGCGTCCTTTTTTTCCCACAAATAGAGCTTTCTTTTGGTGGTATTTGATCGCCTCTGCGTCATTTCTGATCACCGCTATAAACAAAAGAAGAGCGACCATTTTGCAAAAACACCCAAATTTCTTACTTTTTGCTAAAATTCAAATCCAAAAAAAAAATATAAAAAAACATTTTTTTTCACCGGTTTTGGCCGATTTATATTCTTCCTCATATTTGTGAAAAAAAATCACAATTGACGTTTATTGATTGGTTTGCGCAAAAGTGGCCACGTTTACGGATGATGAGAATTAATTTCTGGGTTTTTTTTTTTTTTTTTTACTAGTAATGGCGGCGATCTGCGATTTTTAGCGGTACTGCGATATTGCAGCAGACATGTCGGATATTTTTGACACTTTTTTGGGACCAATGACATTTATTCAGTGATCAGAAATTTAAATGTCCACTGATTACTGTATAAATGTCATTGGCAGTGAAGGGGTTAACCTGCAGGGGGAGATCTAGGGGTTAACTATGTTCCCTGGGTGTGTTCTTACTGTGGGGAGGGTTGGGCTACCATGGGCATGAGAGATCTAACTGATCCCAGTGACAGAGATCAGTAGATCTCTCATGCCTGCACTAACAGAATGGGGAACTGTCGTGTTTACATCGGCGGGTTCCTGTTCTTTGCCTGTGGCCGCTCATCGCGGCTCGCCGGCGGACATCGGGTCCGCCCGAGACGCGGGTACACTCCACAGGAGTGCGGCGGGCGCGCGCCCCCTAGCGGCCGTTTGCAGATCGCCGTCTTTTTACGTCGATTCGCATACAGCAACCCGACTGCCGCCATGAAAACACGGCAGGTGGTCGGGAAGTGGTTAAATTCCATTAATAAATATCAATTTTTAACACATGATACTTTGTTCTTGGTGAGTTGGTCTCCCCAATTAAAGTCCCAGAGGGGGGGGTTTCTCTTGTACTTCTACATATTAGTGAACAAACAGGATCATGAAGGCCAAGGAACACAGGTCAGGGATAAAGTTGTGGAGAAGGCTTAGGTTATAAGAAAAAATCCCAAGCTTTGAACATCTCACGGAGCACTGTTCAATCCATCATCCGAAAATGGAAAGATTATGGCAAAATTGCAGACCTACCAAGACATGGCCATCCACCTGAACTGACAGGCCGGGCAAGGAGAGCATTAATAAGAGAAGCAGCCAAAAGGTCCATGGTAACTCTGGAGGAGCTGCAGAGATCCACAGCTCAGGTGGAAGAATCTGTCCACAGGACAACTATTAATCCTGCACTCCACAAATCTGGCCTTTATGGAAGAGTGTCAAGAAGAAAGCCATTGTTGAAAGAAAGCCATAAGAAGACCTGTTTGCAGTTTGTGAGAAGCCATGTGGGGGACACAGCAAACATGTGGAAGAAGGTGCTCTGGTCAGATGAGACAAACATTGAACTTTTTGGCCTAAAAACAAAACGCTATGTGTGGTGGAAAACTAACGCTGCACATCACTCTGAAAACACCATCCCCACTGTGAAACATGGTGGTGGCAGCATCGTGTTGTGGGGATGCTTTTCTTCAGCAGGGACAGGGAGGCTGGTCAGAGTTGATGGGAAGATGGATAGAGCCAAATACAGAGCAATCTTAGAAGAAAATCTGTTAGAGTCTGCAAAAGACTTCAGACTGGGGCGGAGGTTCATATTCCAGCAGGACAAAGACCCTAAACATACAGCCAGAGCTACAATGGAATGGTTTAGATCAAAGCATATTCATGTGTTAGAATGGCCCAGTCAAAGTTTAGACCTAAATTCAATTAAGAATCGGTGTCAAGATTTGAAAATCGCTTTTCACAGACGCTCTCCATCCAATCTGACAGAGCTACTTTGCAAAGAAGAATGGGCAACAATGTCACTCTCTAGATGTACAAAGCTGGTAGAGACATCCCCAAAATGACTTGCAGCTGTAATTGCAGTGAAAGGCGGTTCTACAAAGTATTGACTCAGGGGGGCTGAATACAAACGCATGCCACACTTTTCAGATATTTATTTGTAAACATTTTGAAAACCATTTATCATTTTCCTTCCACTTCCCAATTAGGTGCCACTTTGTGTTGGTCTATCACATAAAATCCCAATAAAATACATTTATGTTTTGGTTGTAACCTGACAAAATGTGGAAAATTCCAAGGGGTGTGAATACTTTTTCAAGGCACTGTAGCTTTTTCTGTAGTAGAATTCCAACCAAAACTGTTGGGCAGGACTTTATTAATGCTTGTGATAGTGAGATCTATTTTTGGTTATCACAGGAAATGAAGGATATTCTTGTTACAATAAAAGATCAGAGAAAGATTAGAAGCCCAGTCAGATCTGTATAACTATCTGTTGTATGGAGATCCATTGAAAAGATTCCTTATACTTTCTATGTGTGGAGAGGAAGCAAGAGGTGATGTCTCCAATAGGAAAAAGGACATCAATCAAAACCTAAGAAAAGCAGTGTAAGCACCATGCCAATATTCATAGTGTTCAGAAAAGAATTTAAAGGAGATGTGTGGGAATAGAAAACAAACAAATACACATGCTCACCTCCATGCTGCCACATCGGTCTGGCTCTAAGCTTGAGAACTGAGCGATCACACTGTAGGCAGGTTGAAATGTATGTGAAGTTTGTTATCTGGCAGCCGGTCCAGGTTGGAGAAAGGGTTAAACATTTTCGGCTCAGTTCCCAGGCTTTTGGGGGGTGCACCTGCTATACAATAAGATCAAGGGCTGGCTGGCGGCTGGAGAATACAACATGGTATAGGTGGAATGAAGACTCACCTGTGAGCGCAAGGGCGATGCCAAAAATATGGGGAGTCACGAACAGCAACCAAGTCATGGACTCTGACTTATTGGACTCTCATCCCACAGAGGTATGCTTGTTAGGTTTAGGGACAGGGCATTATTCATTTTATATTCACATGCTGCATTTCAACAGTAAAAGTTACATTACATATTATAAGGTTGGTCTGAAGTTATTCATAGGGGGGCATGTTGGTTCTGATGTATTCCAAAGAACCTGGGTCTATAATTGAACTATGGGGTATGAAGTAACACTATTGCAAAAGGTTAACTTGGCAAGACAAGGAGGAGGAGTGTAGCTGCTATGGGTAAATAAGGGATGGAACAAGTTACAAGCAACCAATCATCAAACGTGGTACCTGGTAAAGGTGTGTGGTATAAAACAGCCAACACATTTTGGGGGTTTAGGCACTACCCTTCAACAGGGATTTGATGCTTTATTCCCTCGATAAGACTGGAACCAACAGAATGCGTGTATTACTTGTTTGTGCAGTGAGTCAAAACCTGGCAGAGATTCTATCCCTTTCCACTCCAACCAGCACTTCAAAAAATATCTGTTTTGAGTTCTAATGTAAGGAAAAATGTAACTACAAATTAGCTATTTGTGCTATAAATGTAGCTATATAACATGATATAGAGTTAGAAAAGCAGCAGCCTTTCTGTATATGCCCAGCTTAAGATGGAATCAAATTTTAAGTCAGCAGATAATGTAAAACGAGGGAGGTTTTGCTGTTTGCAGTGCTATAGCTCAGTTGGCATGCAGGAAGGAAGATGTAATGATGAAATTAATGCTTTCTTGGTAGAAACTTCATTGGATAGGGAGCTCTTATGTCTAAAAATATAGTCTAATATATGGCTCACATGATATTTATGGTAGGAGCCGATGTTTGGGAAGAACAGGAAGAAGAACAGAAAGAATGTGATGTTTGGGTTGAGTTGAATTTTGGTTATATATACAGTTCACCTGGAAGTAGAGTCATGTTTAAGAATGTATTTATTAATGTAGTAAGATAAGTTCTATGGGTAGTTAGTTGGGATTTGTACAAAAGCAATCGTTTCATGGCCTGGGAAAT
>BLSH010277625.1:5899962-5918076 GCA_018402905.1 Glandirana rugosa
GGAATTATCAAAAATAATAATATAATAGTAATAAAATGTATTCAATAATGTAATCAAACCAAAAACGCAGAAATTTGCTCAGTTGCAGAATTGTCGCTGTCGTCACTTTCAGTATCTGATGATAAATTTCCTCAAAAATCAGTATCACTCGATTCTGCAAATGATTCTTATTTACTATCGCTGTTTTCTAGCTGATCAAAAACCACTTTTGACATAAAGGGACACTTTTTGGTTGCCATGGACATTCTCAAGTTTCCAGGCAGAAAGAATGACATTTATTATATAAAAGTGCATGCAGGGCTCTGGGCAAACCACTAGGGACAAAGGGAATGTGAAATGATTTCATACAGTAATGTAATCTATAAGATTACAGTGTACTGTATGTGCTGTGTGTGTTTCACTTTTTGAATTTCCCGCCGGTCTCCGTTCCCCTGCGACGCTCGCAGGGAACGGAGCCCGGCACACAGAGGCATCGGGCGGAGGACACAGCCCGCAGACACGGCGGGGGACATCGCTGGATCCAGGGGCAAGGTGAGTAGCGCTGCCTGGATCCAGTGATGCAATCCAGAGTGTGGCTCGGGGTTACCGCTCTTGGTACTGAAAATCCACCCCGAGCCACACTCGGGAATACCGCCAGGGAGGTTAACCTGATCAAATCACCTGTGCAAAATAATGGCAAGCCTGAAAACATGACCTCTTGGTGGGCCTTGAGGACTGAAGTTGAGGAACACTGCTTTAGGCCATAAATGGCCTTCATAAAGGTGAGAACTTACCTAATCGAAGCAGTCTGTATCCAATCAGGCAGGCCCCGGCAATGCATGCTTTTTTTTTTTTTGGCATCCACTATTTTAATGCTAAATAGATGTAACCTTTTGTTTCCTTACTTTCAAACCGCCTAGTAATTACATGTATTTTTTACTCACAATTTAGTTTCCCTCACTGCTGGACTTTTCCATTTTAGCTAAAGGCATCTGAAGCCCATCCATAGGCTCATGGCATCTCTTCCTGAAAGAAGTGCATGGTGGGTAACCATCATGCACTCCTCGATCTCGGTCCGCCTTAAATCGCGTCATTTCCTGTCTGAAAATAACACGATTTTACAGTACAGGGAAGCCCACTGACTTCTGGAAAATGATGAGTCGCATCTCCCAGGAGGCCAGGTGAAGCAGGAAGTGAGGAGAAGAGCCTTGGACTTAAAAGGGGCAGATTACAGAGACCACTTAGCAACAAGCGACTTAGGGTGAGTATAAAAAATCTTTTCCCTTCAAAGGTAAGTCTATATAGGCAAAGTACTTGAATGATGTAAAAAAAATCCGCTTTAAGTTTTGGATTTTAAATTGAATGAGTGGCCCATAACTGCTATAGTATATAAAATGGAACCTGTTATGAGAAAAATATGGGACTCCTCTGAAAATCCTATTTGCTCAGTAGTTATGTTGGTCTAGCAAGTGAAGTCCCAACTCCTGACCAGGCTTCAGTGCTGTCTAGGTTACTGACCTGGATCAAATATAACAACCAAGAGCTGTGACTTCACTTTCTGCATACTTGTTTTGGGTCAGTAAAGAAGTACTGACACAAAAGGACACCAACTGATTATCACTTTGAGGAATTCGGTGCGGCGTCACACCGATTTGGACGGTGCCATTGCCAAATCACATGCCAAATAGCACCAAAGTGAACCTAGGTTAAGAGCTTGAAGAAGCTTATGCTTTTTTACACATTTTTATTGAGCTTCTGTGAGTATAAGCGTTTTTTTTTTTTTTCACAAACCCTCCCCTCAGTTCATTTTAACTTTGTTTTTTGTGTGTGCATTTTGGAGATTCCATTTAGCTTGTTTGAGCTTTTTCACCCTTTTTTGCATGTTTTTGGGGACTTGGGTGTCTTTTCTGCTTCTCTCAAAAACATGAATTTGGTAGGTTTTTTTTCTGCCTGTAATAGCATATGACTGTAAACTCCTGTAAAAGCCATAGTGTGCATGGACACATTGGCTAACATGGAGGGGAGATTGCAGGCTGAAAAATGAGAGCTCAAAAGCCTGTAGGAGCCACGTCTTTGAGATGCAGTGTGCATGAGCCCTAAAAGTTTTGAGAATTTAATTATCTAAATACACTTTTTTTTGGATAATTGGTATGTGAATTTACAGGACATGATTGAGAACTATCACAGCTTATGGCAGATTTGTCCCATGCAATGTGGCTCTCTGGGTCTGGGTCATTTGCCCGCTCTAGCAACTTTAATTCATTCTACCCAGACGGCTCCATTTTGCTTACCAACTGCTTCCAGGCTGGCTTCAAAAAAAGAGTCATAGATCCTCCATCCTGCTTCCCTTCACCTTGTTTAACACCTCAGCATTAAAGCACAGTTATTGCCTCACTGATAAGGGTTCCTGCTGATTTTACACACACAGTAGCAGAATAAGCACAGTAGCCACAACAGATAGGTAATTACATGTGTATGAGTAAGACAAAGCTGTTTCAAAGTACTAGTTCCTATCTACATGCTGATATCTTGTCTGCCTGCTGCCTAAAAGATAATTGTATCACAACAAAGTACATGTTGATGAGAGCTCTTCTGTACAAACTTGGACACTACCCATAAAGGGCTTACAGACATAAGAAACATTGGCCTGGTTTGGCTGTGTATGGACAGATCTTGGAATATTGTATGTCTGCAAGTCTCCAGGATGAGCCCATTTAGAGGAAGAGTTGGCCAGGTTGGATTTTTCTGCTTAAAATGGGCTGATGTTGAGTGCTACTAATTTTTTACTCCAAACAGGCATATTTTATGAACTTGCATATCTGTACAATGAGCATTGAGTGCCCTTTTTGAACATTGCCTCAATTTAGGGACAATGCACACTGAGAATGACTAAAGGTGAGATTTCCGCCCTTCCTAAATGCACCAGTACCCACTGATTTACTTCCGCAGTGAAGCAGTGTTCATATATTTTACTATTTTCTTTTCCCAAAAGCAAGAATTGATGGTTGGAACGTTTAGAGTATCCAACAAAGTGAAAAATAAATATGATAGCTTCCGACATCAGAAGAAAATGCAGCGGCTGGTCAATAAGGGGCACTTGGGCGCTGCCTCCCCGCCGCTCACAAGAAGAAGAAGAAAAAAAAAAAAAAAAGTCAGCCTGACCCCTTCCAGGAGGCGCCGGTATATTGACTATATTGACTATATTGACTACTGCTGACAGCAAGTAGTGAGCCGATTGGTCAGTCATAAAAGACTATGTGTGTGCGCTGAACAGGCACACACACATGGTCTGATTGGCTGCCCTGAGCCAGTCACTGACTGGCATTGGATGCGGTGGGCGGGGGCGGGACTTTGGCGGACGTGCTGGCTGTGTGATTACTCGTGCAGGCGCAGCACTCCGCCGGGTTTCAGTCCCGATCTCTGCACACTGCCAGCATGCTCTCCGCAAGCCGAGCTCTGCACACCGTCAGCCTGCTATTAGATGGGGTAAGTGCGGGACTTTGTCCCGACTTCAGGGGGGGGGGGTCTGTCCAGGGGAGGGCTGGGCTGGGGGGCAATTGTCCCCCAGGCCACCCTAACTTATATTCAAAATGGCCGACGGTCGCTGCCTCCTCACACTTTTCTTCTTGTGGAGGAAGGAAGTAGGGGCCAGGGGCACAGATACCAGCTAACTGCAGGCAAAGGGGGCGACCAGGGCTGGCCCTATCATGGATCCCGTAGGGGCCCATTGGGCTGCCTCGGGGGGGCACCGCCAGATTACACAGAGCAGGGATCTCTAGATTACAAAGTCCTACCTCCTGGACCAGCTTATATAATAGACAGCACACTGGTGATGTCTATCATAGGAGTCAGTCCAGGAAGCGGGACTTCATATGACAGTGGTTGCGCCAGGTAAGCGGGAGATTGCCGCTCTGTGTAATCTACTCTCTCTGCATTGCAGGGTGCATTGGATGGGCACTGGTGTGGCTGCATTGATGGGCACTGATCAGGCTGTGCTGATGGGCACTGGCGAGGCTGCATTGATGGGCATTGATCAGGCTGCAATGATTGGCACTGATCAGGCTGTGCTGATAGGCACTGTTGCGGCTGCATTGATGGGCACTGATCAGACTGCATTAATGGGCACTGATGACACTAAGCTGATAGGCACAGATGAGGCTGCATTGACAGGCACTGGTGAGGCTGCATTGATGGGCACTGATCAGGCTGCAATGATGGACACTGATGAACTGCATTGATGCATTATTTTTGTTAAACCTCCTTTGTTGCTATTAACATTAAATTATGTTACCACATTGAATCATATTTGTCTTGCTTCATAACATCAACATCCATTCTAAAACCAGGTGGGCATGGATGGGGAGCTGATTCGGTGGTTCAATGGGCCACTTGACTGGACTTGCCCCCCAGGCCTAAGGCTGCCAGCCCTCCCCTGGGTCTGTCAGTGCCGCGAGCCCCTATCTGGGGCTCTGTATACTGCTGTCTGGGGCTCTGTATACTGCTATTTGGGGCTCTGTATACTGCTATATGGTGACTGTATACTGCTATCTAGGGCTCTGTATACTGCTATCTGCTGACTGTATACTGCTGTATGGTGACTCTGTATACTGCTATATGGTGACTCTGTATACTGCGATATGGTGACTCTGCATACTGCTATCTGGTGACTCTGTATACTGCTATATGGTGATTCTGTATACTGCTATATGGTGACCCTGTATACTGCTGTATGGTGACCCTTTATACTGCTATATGGTGACTCTGTATACTGCTATATGGTGACTCTGTATACTGCTATCTGGGACTCTGTATACTGCTATATGGTAACTCTGTATACTGCTATCTGGGGCTCTGTATACCCCTATCTGGTGACTCTTTACCCCTATCTGGTGATGCTGGGCTGTATACTCTTGACAAAAGGGGTGGAAACTATAAGGGGTGGGGCTTATGGGAAGTGGGAGGGGTCAAAAAGAAGGGGTGGGGTCTAGCACCCCCCATCCTAAAATTTCACCAGCTGCGACTGAGAGAATGTATATTTTATATATGGGTGTGTTTCATCATTCCATACCAAGGACACACATTCCAGGGTGTGTAAACTTTTGATCAGGGACAATTGGGTGATTTCTGTTATTATTATGATTTAAAAAGGAGCCAAACAGCTATGTGATAATAAATGGCTTCATATAATCACTATCCTTAAAGTACAACTAAAGGTAAAACTTTTTTTTCTTTAATTTTGGATAGAATGGAGAGGGATTAACTACTGCAGCCCCGGAAGAATTTCACACTTTAGGACCAGAGCACTTTTTGCGATTCGGCACTGCGTCGCTTTAACTGACAATTGCGCGGTCGTTCGACGTTGTACCCAAACGAAATTTGCGACACACACAAATTTGCGACTCTTTTTTTCCCACAAATAGAGCTTTCTTTTGGTGGTATTTGATCATTGCTGCGTCATTTCTGATCGCCGCTATAACCGAAAGAAGAGTGACAATTTTGCAAAGAAACCCAAATTTCTTACTTTTTGCTAAAATACAAATACAAAAAAAAAAATACAAAAAAATTTTTTTTTCATCGGTTTTGGCCGATTTATATTCTTTCTCATATTTGTGATAAAAAAAATTTGCAATTGGCGTTTATTGATTGGTTTGCGCAAAAGTGGCCGCGTTTACGGATGATGAGAATTAATTTCTGGGGTTTTTATATTTTTTATTTTTTACTAGTAATGGTGGCGATCTGCGATTTTTAGCGGTACTGCGATATTGGGGCAGACATGTCGGACCATTTTGACACTTTTTTGGGACCATTGGCATTTATACAGCAATCAGTGCTATACAAATGCACTGATTACTGTGTAAATGCCATTGGCAGTGAAGGGGTTAACATGCAGGGTTAACTGTGTTCCCTGGGTGTGTTCTAACTGTGTGTGGGCTGCCCTAGCAGGGGAAGGGAAGTGATCACAGCTTCCATGTAGAGGAAGGCTGTGATCACAGCCCTTCCCCCTCTCACAGAACGGAGGTCCGTGTTTACTTACACGGACCTCCGTTCTTTCAGTGCGCGGGGGGGGGGCATCGCGGGTAGCCGGCGGCGATCGAGTCCGCCGCACCCGCTCCCTGGCCCCTCCCGAACACAGTGAGCATGCGGGCGCGCCTCCGGCGGCGCGCGCGCGCTCACAGTGCGTGATCTCGCAGCCGACGGCGGTTTGCGATATCGGGCCACTTTGTCGCCGTCGGCAAGTGGTTAAAACACTTGTTAGGGTTTTTATTGATGTCTGTGCCTGTGTTATGGGGATTCACCCTATTTGCCCTGTTGACCATTATCATTGAAAAAGAAAATAAAGAAAATCATACATTTTGGGTTGTCCCCAGAAAAGTAATAGAGGAGAAATCTTCCAATGGGGACACTACTTCTGGTGACCTGGGGGTACCCAACGGATTCCCCTAATTTGCTGGGATTTCCTCTCACTTCCTGTTTGGCTATGGGACAGGAAATGAAGGGAAATCACCCCAGTGGCAGACAGATGCCAAAAAAAGTGAACGGAGACCATAGCTGAAAGACGGCTACAGCAAAGTCGGCTTATTTTGGGAGGAAGTACAATGACGTCCTCCAAGAATCGCCCCCTGGGGCGCGCACCCATCCATGACAGTCAGGCCCTCCGGACAGATCGGGGTAAAGGGCCAATGGCATCTGTCCTTTACCACGTGATCACTCAGCCCAATGACGGAGCGATCACATGTCAACAAACCGGCGCATGTCTGGTTCAGCTCTCTCCTCTCACCGATCGTTACAGCGTGTGAGGAGAGGATGGAGACTGTGGCAGTGCTAACCCATGCCTCATCCGTGTTTCATGCCTCTGTATGTGGCCAGACTGTGTAAATGTCTCACATATGTGGTATCGCCATACTCAGGAGTAGCAGAATGTATTTTGGGGTGTCATTTGTGGTATGCACATGCTATGTGTTAGGAAACCTTATAAATTAACTTTGTGTAAAAAAAAAAAAAAAAATGTGTTTTCATTTTCTTTCTACATTTTCCAAAAACGTTTGGAAAAAAAATCTCCGTTAGACTTACCGGTAACAGTATTTCTAGGAGTCTTTCAGGGCAGCACCTGGAGAGAGCGCAGCTCAACCCCTTTTTTCCAGGAAACACTGCAGTCGCATCTTAAAAGACTGGTCACTTCCACCATGGCATCAGTTGTTCCAGAATACCTCCAGTCATGCTGAAAAATATATAAACAGAACACGTAACACCAACACCATACTTCCCTTAAACTATAAAACAAGGACGGGTTATCGGTGCTGCCCTGAAAGACTCCTAGAAATACCGTTACCGGAGAATAACAGAGTACTTACTCTAGGGTGGGACCACTGCTTGCAGGACCTTCCAGCCAAACGATTGTTCCTTTGCCGAAAGCAGATCCAATCTATAGTGGCGGGTGAAGGTGGAGTAGCTCATCCACGTGGCCGCCCTGCAGATCCGCGCCAGCAATGCCCCTGCCCGTTCTGCCCAAGTAGTGGCCACCGCTCTGGTAGAATGGGCTACTATGCCTTCTGAAGGTTGTACTTCCACAGCTCCATACGCCTCCTTAATGGCCATACGGAGCCATCTCCCTATCGTGCTCTTAGATGGCGCACACCCCTTCCTTGGTCCAGCAAATAGCACCCATAAAGCACTAGACTTCTTAAAATCCATTGTGTTTTTAAGATATTGCATCAAACACTTCCTTACATCTAGGGTGTGAAATATCAGACAAGAAGGTGCTGGATAGAAGGTTGGCAAGACAATCTCTTGTGATCTATGGAAGGTTGTTGCCACTTTAGGTAGAAAACCTGGATCTGTCCTTAATACCACCCTGTCCGAAAATAAAGTTAAGAACGGCTCTATGACCGATAGGGCCTGTAATTCACGGACTCCTCTGGCTGAGGTAATAGCTATTAGAAATGCCATCTTCAAAGTCAGATTCTTTATTGTTGGTCCTTCAATCGGTTCAAAAGGGCTTTTCGTCAAACCTTTCAAAACTAAAGATAAATCCCACTTGGGAAATACTTTAAACGGTACTGGCCTAGCCCTGGCTTTAAAGAAACGAATAACCAGTGGTTCTTGGGATAATTGTCTCTCAAGAAACATTGATAGTGCCGCCACCTGCGCTTTTAGCGTACTGGCTGCCAATCCGTTTTCCATTCCCTCATGGACAAACTCTAAGACTGACACCAGTTCCTGAGTTGCACAGCCTTCCATGGTACACCAGTGGTTAAACACCTTCCATGTTTTGAAGTAGATTGCCTGGGTGACCTTCTTTCTACTGCCTAACAATGTCCTTACAAGTTTACTGGACAGACCCTTGCTCTTTAGAATCTGCTCCTCGGTAGCCATGCTGTGGGTTTGAGATGTTCCACCCTGGGGTGCTGAATAGGACCCTGGTTCAATAGATTATCATATGCAAGCTCCAATAAGGTTCCACTGCCCATTTCTGAAGTGCCTCAAACCATGCTCTTTTCGGCCTCTGTAGTACTAATGGAATTAGTTGAAACGAGGGAAACGCATAACATTGATTGAACTCACAGCCTTGGGCCAGAGCATCTTACCCCCTCGCCTGATCCTGCCTGTTCAGCGAGAAGTATGTCTCTACCTTTGCGTTTCCCGGGAGGCGAATAGGTCTATCTGCGGAGTCCCCCATTTTTTCCATTAGCTTTTGAAACACTGCTGTGTTCAGACTCCACTCTGATTCGTGCACCCTTTTTCCGCTCAGGAAGTCCACTACCTTATTTAGATCTCCTTATAAGTGAACTGCAGACAGAGATAAAAGATTTTCTTCTGCCCAGGACATCATCTGTAACGTTAGCTTTAGCAACCCATTGGTCCTCGTGCCACCTTGTTTCATGACATATGCCACTGCCGTGGCATTGTCCAATAATATTTGTACATGACATTCTTTGATTTGATCTCTGAATGCCAGAAGGGCTAGAAAGATGACCTTTAGTTCTCTCCAATTGGAAGAACTCCTGCTTTCTTGTTTCGTCCAGACTCCCTGGGTCATGTGCTCTTCTAGATAAGCACCCCATCCCCAGGCACTCGCGTCCGTCGTCACTCTCTTCTGTATTGGAAATGTCCAGAGTAAACCCCTGGTTAGGTTTTCTCGGTTTCTCCACCATAGTTTTCTTTGTACATCTTGAGGAATCTTGATCAATTTTTCCAAAGGCTGTCCAAACGTCCAGCTCTCTAGAATTACTTGCTGGAGGCTTCTGGAATGTAGACGCGCCCATTGTACAGCTGGGATCGCCAATGTAAATAGGCCCAGTACCGACATGGCTGCTCTGACTGATCTGTACATTTGTTTGCACATTTCTCACTTCGTCCTGGATCTTTATGATTTTTTCTTCTGGAAGAAATTTTTTTTCCTGTACTGACTGAATGGAGTAGCCCAGGAAGTTTATGGTCTGTGTTGGAATCATCTGTGATTTTTCCTTGTTTATGATACAACCCAGCATTTCTAGATGACTCCTTGTCTGATTCAGATCTTGCCATAACTGTTTCCCCGATTTGGCAAAAAAGTAGATCGTCTAGATATAGAACGATTGAAATTCCCCTTAGCCTGAGGGGTGCCAGGGCCTCTGCCATGATCTTTGTAAATATTCTGGGCGAGGAGGAAAGGCCGAATGGCAGGGCTCTGAACTGCCAATGTGTTATCACACCGTTCAAGTTGACCGCCAGTTTCAGGTATCTTTGGGAGTGTGGCGCTATCGGTATATGTAGATCTCTTAGATCTATCTATGCCAGAAAACAACCTGTTGTCAGAAGGTTTTTTTACCAAAAATATTGTGTCAATCTTCAACTTTTTGTATCTTATCGATCTGTTAAATTTTTTCAGATTCAGGATCAATTGGAATTTTCCCGAATGTTTCCTGACCAGTAATATATGTGAGTAACAACCTTGCCCCTCCTCCTCCCGAGGTACTCGGGTTATCACTTTCTGCTGACAGAATTCCTGTATCAGAGTCGACATTTCCCGATTGGGGAAGTCTGGGTTATCTAAACCTGTTCCCAAGGCTCTTGCGCAAATTCCAGCCTGTAGTCCTCTGCTATCACTCTCAGCGTAAATGGGCTGGATGTTGCAGACTTCCACTGTGCGAGAAATAACTGTAGTCATCCTCCCACAGCCGGAATACCGTCAGAGTCTTATTGGCCGGGTTAGGTCGGAATAAGGTTCCCCCTTTTCCTTGACCTCTCTGACTCCTCCAAGGCCTCTTGTAACCAGATTCCTTCGTCTCTTGGGTTTGTCTAAAAGGATGAAGTGTTTTACTTTTCTCTGGCGGGATCACCTTTTTTGTTGGGAACGCCTTCTTTTTGTCCACCGTTCGATCCAACGATGCCTCAAAATTCGGTCCGAACACCAAGTCCCCTTCAAACGGTAACCCACAAAGTTTCACCTTTGAGGCTGTATCTCCCGTCCAGGTTTTAACCCATAACACCCAGCGGGCTGAGTTTACCAGGGCTGAGGGTCTAGCCGACATCCTCACGGACTCTGCCGAAGCATCTGCCATATATCATACAGCTTTTTGTAGTACTGGCAGGGTCTCCAACAAGTCCTTATGCGTGGTTCCTGCCTTTATATGTCCCTTCAGCTGTTCAAGCCAATGCTCCAGATTTCTGGCAACCACCGTTGCTGGCTTCAAATTGGCTACTGTAGAGTCCCAGGCTTTCTTTAATAATGATTCTGCCCTCTAGTCCATGGGGTCTTTTAATATCCCCATGTCTTCAAAAAGCGAGATCTGTGTTTCTCGAAAGTTGCGTCCAGCTTAGGCGTCTTATTCCACATGTGCCCCATCCTCAAACGGGAGTCTTCGTTTGAGGGACTTCGAAAAAAACAGGGCTCTCTCAGGGTCCTTCCACTCCCTTTTCACAGTTTCAGACAAAACCTAGTGAACTGGGAACGCCCTGTGCTTTACTTCCCCCAATCCTTTAAACATCTTATCATGCAAGGATAACTTTTCTTTATCCTCCTTGATATTTCGGGTGGAGTATATTATTTTTAGTAGGTCATCCACCTCTTACAGAGTCAGCTTGTACCATGAAGACGACGACTTCTCTTTTTCTTCTTCCTCTTCCCCTGATTCAGATGACTCACTTAAGCCCCGTACACACGGGACGACGATCGCACGTACGATCGTGTCAAATTGTATGTTGGCTGTTGTATGTAACAAAACAAAGTTAAAGACAGGATGAACAGGTCCGTGTATAATAGTATAAAGTGCTATAATGCCACTCACCCCAGTTTGGTGTCCCTCTCTTTAACCAAAAACAGCATATATGGACAACGAGGATGTGTTCTCTCGAAAGCAAGAGAACCAAGCGGTTAATCAAGAAGGGAAGGGCCGTACTACATAAGCTCTTAGAACAAGGAAGGTATTTCTTTAATAAGTACAAAACAAATTATGCAGTGAACATAAACAATGAATTCAATGGATGAGAGTATCAACAAGCTGTCCTGGAACGACTATAGGTCCTCCAGATAGCGCGACCTAACATACAAAACCACACACGAGGGGAGACAGACAAAAGTTAAAAGAAACGTCCGGACGTGTGGGGGACTAAAATCTGAAAAATCGCTGAACTGGGCAATCACATCTGAGTCAGTGTGTATGGATGGTAGGTGAGTGAAAGTGGAGGAATGGACGTGAGCAGCAGGAGGACAATGCTGCTATGATGAAACAGTCAACCGCTCATGAGATCACAGTATAGGGCTGTGTAATAAAATATCCAACGGAGGTAGTCGGCGGTGAGTAATGTATCAAAACGTGTCAGCAGGCACTGTCCGGCATGCAGATAAAAGGGGCTCACCGCCAACTACCTCCGTTGGATATTTTATTACACAGCCCTATACTGTGATCTCATGAGCGGTTGACTGTTTCATCATAGCAGCATTGTCCTTCTGCTGCTCACGTCCATTCCTCCACTTTCACTCACCTACCATCCATACACACTGACTCAGATGTGATTGCCCAGTTCAGCGATTTTTCAGATTTTAGCCCCCCACACGTCTGGACGTTTCTTTTAACTTTTGCCTGTCTCCCCTCGTGTGTGGTTTTGTATGTTAGGTCGCGCTGTCTGGAGGACCTATAGTCGTTCCAGGACAGTTTGTTGATACTCTCATCCATTGAATTCATTGTTTATGTTCACTGCATAATTTGTTTTGCACTTATTACTTATTAAAGAAATACCTTCCTTTTTCTAAAAGCTTATGTAGTACGGCCCTTCCCTTCTTGATTAACTGCTTGGTTCTCTTGCTTTCGAGAGAACACATCCTCGTTGTCCATAATGGCTGTTGTATGTAGCATACTGACTGCACTACACGATCGTACGAGCACAGAACAACGTTCAGGTGCATGTAATTAGCATCCAGCCATTCCTGACTTTGCAGCATGCGTGTTTTGCACAATACAACTTTGTTGTACCAACTGCTCTGTACACACGATACAACGGTCGTATGAGAGCTTGTTGGTACGACCAAGTTTTCTAGTCTGCTCATTAAACTCCCTTGTACGACCGTCGTATGTTCGACTGTTCAAATCGCGCATACGAACGATCGATATCGCATGCAACGGTCGTTAGTACGACCTGTTGTATGCGATCGTCGTCCCATGTGTACGGGGCTTAAGCTGCTCCTCATCAGAATCACTGCTATCCCCCTGTATAGATGTAGATGGGAGTTTTTTTGCCTGGGAACTAGCTGTTACTAGCCCGGGAAGTTGGACGTTTATCCAGCTATGTTCTGAAAGTCTGGAATGTGTTCACTATTTACAAAAAGAGGTAAGCAACTCCTCTGGTTTTTTTTCGCAGCGGTATCTGAGGCAGCTTCCTCCTTGCCCGGTTCCAAAGGAGCGCAAGACCTCCAGCAGCCCATGCCCTCGCCGGACTGGCGGAGAAGCACTGGAGCATCCCCCTCCCGTCCTGGGGGGATACAGGGTTGGCCTCAAATTAAAAAACCACTGAAATGCAGGTATGCCCTAACTTCCTCCACCTGGAAAGAGCGCAGCACACCCGATTCCCTGCAGTCGCTTCCACCATGGCGGAGGAAACGCTACAAACTGAGGCCATGGTGGAAGTGACCGGTCTTTTAAGATGCGACTGCAGTTCCCTGGGAAAAGGGGTGGAGCTGCGCTCTCTCCAGGTGCTACCCTAAAAGACTAGGGGAGAAAATGACATGTTCAAAAGACTCATTATGCCTCATAGATTATATGTTGAGGTCTTTGCTGTCCAGAATGGGGTCACTTTGTGGGCATTTTCATTGTCCTGGCGCTCCAGGGCCTTCAAAAGTGTGATAGGTTGTCAGGAAATTATATGTGTAATTTATGCTCCTAGAACACCTGGAGGTGCTACTTGCATGTTGGGCCTCTCTATGTGGCCAGGCTGTGAAAAAGTCCCACACATGTGGTATCTCCATTCTCAGGAGTAGCAGAATGTGTTTTGGAGTGTAGTTACAAGTATGCATATGCTGTGTGTGAGAAATAACTTGGTAATATCACAATTTTGTGAAAAAAAAAATCTTCATTTTGCAAAGAAATGTTAGAAAAATGTACAACTTCAAAAAACTCACCATGCCTCTTGCTAAATACCTTGGAATGTCTACTTTCCAAAAATTGGTAATTTGGGGGGTATTTCTACTTTCCTGGCTTGTTAGCGTCTTAAGAAATTAGATAGGCCGTCAGTACATCAGGTGTGATTTTCAATGATTGCCACCATAGCTTGTAGACGCTAAAGCCCCATACACACTATACAATTGTCTGTTAGACTTTTGTCATCAGATTTACCAAAACCATGTAGTGCAAGGGCCTGCCTAATTGCATGCAAATTGAAACTCTTAAGGTTTGACCTCATATTATATGGTTTTGGTAATTCTGAAGACTAAAGTCTACAGAAAATCGTATAGCGTGTAGCAGTATAACTTTTGGCTAAAATTTATAAAGAAAATTTACCAATTTGTAAAATTTTATAACCGAAACAAAGAAAATTGAATTTTTTAAACAAACTGTTGTGTCTTTAATTTATAGCTCAAAAAATAAAACCCAGTGGCGATTAAGTAAAGAAAGCACAATATGTGTGAAAAAAAGATAAAAATTCATATTGGTACAGTGTTGCATTACTGAATAATTGTCATTCAAAATATGAGTTCTGAAAGCTGAAAATTGGCCTGGTTAGGAAGGAGGTACAAGTGCCCAGTGGGGGATTTTTTTAACCCTGCCAATTGATGCCAAGATTGTCAGGTAAAAATATGGGTATCTCAATGGCAGGACAGGACATCCTACAGGTATCTTTGTTCAATTAAGTTTTGACAAAAGCCGATTGGTTTCTCTTTCAATACATTTTTATTGAAAAGTTTTAAAGAGTACAGTGTGTGACTGCAATCAGATCTACAGGAAGGAGCATAATGTGAATGGTACATTAGTCATGCTTTAACAGAAAAACAATTGAGATGGGAAAAAAAGAAAAATTAAATCAGTGAGCCTATAAAGAGAGGTGTAGGCGCTAGAGGATGAGATACTTCTATATATGTTCACCTATGCAAAAAAAAAAAGGAGAAACAAAGAAGTGCATAAGTAGAAATCACTATGGAAGAGCCTAGACCAGGGATAAGCAATTAGCGGACCTCCAGATGTTGCAAAACGTCCCATCATGCCTTGGCCTCTGGGTGTCATGCTTGTGGCTGTCAGAGTCTTGCTATGCCTCATGGGACTTGTAGTTCTGCAACAGCTGGAGGTCCACTAATTGCATATCTCTGGCCTAGACAAATAGGAGGAGGAAAAAAGGGGGGTGGAAGGGAGAGGAAAGAAGAGGAAAGTGGAAAAAGAACACGAGGAGCACCCAAACCAGAAACTAAGGGTCTCAGCGCTCAAAGCAATTTATAGCTGGCTGTTGATATTGAAAGGTGAGCATATTGGATCCACAAGCTCCATATTTTAACCACTTGCCGACTGCGCACTGCCTTTTAAACGGTGGCAGTGTGGCGCTGTCTCGCGAATCGCCGTAAATAGGTGGCAATTTGCGCAGCTAGGGGCGAGAGTGCACACCCAGTGGCACGCTCTCATGCCCAGCGCACTCTGGAGGAGTGTGCCCGCGGCTTGGGCGGACCTGATGCCCACCGGCGAGCCGAATTGAGCTGCCAGAGGGAAAGAACGGGGAACCGCCGAAGTAAACATGGCGGTTCCCCATTCTGACAGACGGCATGTAAGAGATCTACTGATCCCTGTCACTGGGATCAGTTAGATCTCTTATGTCCATAGCAGCCCAGCCCCCTCACAGTTAGAACACGCTTAGGGAACACAGTTAGCCCCTTCCCTGCCCCCTGCAGGTTAACCCCTTCACTGCCAATGGCATTTATACAGTAATCAGTGGACATTTAAATTTCTGATCGCTGCATGTCATTGGTCCCAAAAAGTGTCAAAAATGTCTGACATGTCTGCCCCAATATCAAAGTCCTGATAAAAATTGCAGATCGCCGCCATTACCAGTATAAAAAAAAAAAAAAAAAAAAAAAAAAAAAAAAAAAAATAGTAAAAAAGCCAGAAATTAATTCTCATGGTTTGTAAACGCGGCAACTTTTGCGCAAAAAAGAAAAAAAAGTCAATAAGCGCCTATTGCAATTTTTACCAAAAATATGAGGAAGAATATAAATCGGCCAAAACTGAAGAATACATTTGTTTTTTTATAATTTTTTTTTGAATTTGTATTTTATTAAGAAGAATTTTTGCAAAATAAAGCTCTATTTGTGGGAAACAAAGGACACAAATTTTGTTTGGGTACAACGTTGCACGACCGCGCAATTGTCATTTAAAGCAATGCAGTGCGGATTCGTGAAAAGTGCTCTGGTTCTACAGTGGGAAATCTTTCCGGGGGTGAAGTGGTTTCTCATGCTCATATAAAAGAATTCTGGAGAGCTTCTCATTAGTGAAACTGGTGGACTTCATTAAAGAGTATGAACTGTTGTTTCCAAGCTCTCGCTATTGTTTGGAGCCAATTGGTTTCAATGCAGAGCTGCACCAGATTTTGCACTCTCCAGTTTCAGCAAATCAACCTCAATGTCTCAGCGGAGAGGATTCCTCCATCTGGCCCACTGGCTGAATGAAAAAAGCTCACAGTAATCTTTGGTGTTCTGTGGCTATTTCCCAGAGATGTCCATTACCAAAATGCTTTTTGTTTTTGGTATAACACAGACGGTACATGCAGCCTTCTGCTTGGGTAGGAACAGCGTTTTAAAACAAGCTTTTAAGTCTAGGTTCACACCTATGCTGCTGTGCTTTCTGTGGGTTTTTACCAAGGTACCACAATTTTTACAGCGATTTTGCTGTGATTTACAATTTTTTTTTTGGGGGGGGGGGGGGGGGATTCGTTGCTGGGCAGATTAAAATAAAACTGTTGCAAAATCGCGGTTGAAACCCATCAAAAAAAACACCTGCGTTTCTGGTGCAGCACCATTAAAGTCTATTGCATACAAAATGCAAACTGCAGTGAGAAAAAAGTCCCTTACCCTGTCCAAAAAACAGAACACTGCAACAAATGCACAGATGTGATCTACATCCATAGGAAACCATGTTAAATGGACTGTTGTGCGTTTCTGCAAACTGCAAAACGTGGTAAAAATGCATAGGTGTGAACCCAGGGTAAAAGCTTCCAGACCTCTTTAAGCAGCTTTGTTAAGGCATTTAAAGAACCGTTCATCTTCAACTTAGGTAGGTATAGGTGACCAAAAGGTCAATTTTAGTCAAGAGGTCACCTTTAAAGCGGTAGTAAACTCTTCGTGATTTTTTTTCTTTTACCTACAGGTAAGCTTACCTGTAAGTAAAATGCATATCTGCTAAATGTGCACGGTTTGGGAGATATTTGCTTGACAGCCGGCATCGGCATATGAGTTATGAAGCTTTACTACCACTTTAAGAGAAGTGTTTATATACTTGCCTTTCCGGGGGCTATGAATGGAAAGCAGTGGCTGGTCAGTTCCGCACCTGCTGCAGGTATTTTACACTTCTGAGTATATAGAATACTTGCTCTCCCTCTGGCCAATAGTTTACTACAAGACATTCAGGCTGTCAAGAGGAACCAATTGTGGGAGGTGAAAGTACTCTACTCAGCCAAGTCTGATATTTCAGCAGCTGGGAAGGGAAGATGCAGCAGCTTTTCAATACACAGGCTGCCAGGAAGATAAGTATACAACTACTTTCACAAGGAACACACTATAAGTGAAGCAATCCATCATTTGGCTGAAAAAAAAAAACAACAAAAAAAAACAACAAACCCAACAGATAGCAAAAACATTAGGAGTGGCCAAATCAACGGTTTGGAACACCCTTAAAAAGAAAGAACGCACCGGTGAGCTCAGCAACACCAAAATACCCGGAAGACCACAGAAAACAACTGTGGTGGATGACCGAAGAATTCTTTCCCTGGTGAAGAAAACACCCTTCACAACAGTTGGCCAGATCAAGAACACTCTCCAGGAGGTAGGTGTGTGTGGGTGTGTCAAAGTCAACAATCAAGAGAAGACTTCACCAGAGTGAATACAGAGGGTTCACCACAAGATGTAAACCATTGGTGAGCCTCAAAAACAGGAGGGCCAGATTAGAGTTTGCCAAACATCTAAAAAAAAGTCTTCAAAGTTCTGGAACAACATCCTATGGACAGATGAGACCAATATCAACTTGTGCCAGAGTGATGGGAAGAGAAGAGTATGGAGAAGGAAAGGAACTGCTCATGATCCAAAGCATACCACCTCATCAGTGAAGCATGATGGTGGTAGTGTCATGGCGTGGGCATGTATGACTGTCAATGGAACTGGTTCTCTTGTATTTATTGATGATGTGACTGACAAAAGCAGCAGGATGAGTTCTGAAGTGTTTCGGGCAATATTATCTGCTCATATTCAGACAAATGCTTCAGAACTCATTGGACGGCGCTTCACAGTGCAGATGGACAATGACCTGAAGCATACTGTGAAAACAACCAAAGAGTTTTTTTAAGGGAAAGAAGGGGAATGTTATGCAATGGCCAAGTCAATCACCTGACCTGAATCTCAAGGAAAGGAAGAGGTATGAGAAGAGAAGGGTAGTGAGACCGTGTTCAACTATAACCAGAGTAGACAGGTAT
>BLSH010277625.1:5918809-5931518 GCA_018402905.1 Glandirana rugosa
CCCCCCCCCCCCCCCACCAGGAGAACACAATAGCTCCATGGGAGAGAGTCCCCTGTCAACACTGTTGATAGGGAATCTAGCAAATCTTTCCTGCAACCAGTGGTTGCAGGTAAGAAATTTGCTCTGTCTATGGCTGGCCTAAAGATATTGAGAAACTTTTGCATAAGACGGGGGTTGTTTTCGCTTAGTAATATAATGGACACTAAGAAGCTTCATTTAGCCTGGTACAGACAGTAAGTTGAGTGTGTAACAAGAGCTATACCACAGTCCTTGGCAATAGAAAAACAAAGCCCTGAAGGGACTAAAGGTAATTTATCAGGATTGGCAAACACTGCATTAAAGGTAATTGGATTAATCTGTTTGAACAAACATCACTAATGAACAGCTATTACTACATATAGCTTTCTAGTAAGACAGACACTATATCCACTTTTCAATGTAATCTACACATGGAGATGAAGGTTGCCTCGTGACATTCTTACATCTATGGCAGCAATAGGCATCCACCCCAACAATGGCTCCCAGGGAAGAGGGATATTGATCATTTGGGTTTGAAAATATTGCTCAATTGCTACTGTTTCCCAGATATAAGAAAGCTCCTGAAGTCTTCCAGCTTCTCTCTCCCATCTCTGAAGGATAAATACGCAACACACAGAAGACCTAAAAACAGCCAGAATGAACTCAGATCCCCTTTGTAATCTTAAAGCTGGCCATACACTATTAGAAGTTTAAGGTTTTCTTTTGTGTTAAGAATGTTTTGTGAAAAGAGCAAGAATAAAGAAAGAAATTTCCAAAAGTGAATGTGGTTTTGGTTTGGGCAAGTGTATTCATTCCAAAAATGAATCTTAAAAGCAAGCAAATTTTTTTTTTTTTTACTTTCGAATGACATTCATTAAAGCATACTGAGAATTTTAGTACAAATATTCTTACAAAATGTAGTAGTGAGTATCTACTAGTATATGGCCAGCTTAACAAGCAACTTCCAAGTGTTGAACTTATGAAGGCATAAATTGACTACAGCTTGTGCATTAATTGGCTATGGCCAGTCTTTGGTAAATTCTAACCCATGGTTTCTCAACAAGGGCTCTGTGGAACCCTAGTAGAACTATTTCAAGGATTCCTCGGTGTTGAAAAAGGCTGTTCTAACCCATGAAAGGTTTTCTTTTTTACATTATACAAAGTGTATTGCTCAAGTATGCATGGTTTGTATTGTTGCTACACTCCTGGTGCCAACCTTATCAAGCGAACAAATATTTTGTTTCCTATAGATTTATATTATGGAACTTTGAAAATTATGCCGGCCACAACAGGGGTTGCAGAAAATAAATTTGCTTCATTCCCACATCGAGTGTCGACAGGGGAATCCCTCCTGCCGAGTCATTGTATTCTCCCGGTGGGGAGGGCAGGCGGTGGAAGCTGTCCCATCCAGGAGAAGACCATGATTATAGATAGTGGCTATACCAACTGCTAGCTATAATTGCATGCAAGATCCGGTGGGCCGATTCTACTAAAGTTGATTGGTCAATTGTGCACATTCAGCCTGCCCCATACATGGTTCCAATCTTAGCCAGCTCCTGCTGAACCGGCCGAGAGTCAAACAATCTATGGCCAGTCTTCGACTTCTTCTATCCACTGGCCTGTATTTACTGTGCAGTTCAGGAGCCAGAGAATGGTAGATGTTATCTAAATTTCAGAGGTAGGTGCCACTTTATGACAAGTTCCATTTCAATTGAAACTATGTTCTATTGATGAAAAAAATAAATAGGAAAAAATAAATATATACACTGCAATGATTTTGGCCGCCTCTCTTTCCCTTACCTGCTCATTCTCTGTAGATATTGAGGCAATCCATTCCAGTTCAGATGCCCACAGTACAGTCCTTTTAATTATTGGCCAAAATCTTTCTTAGCGTGCCATCTCTAGCGTTAGGAGCTAGTTACCTTCTATAATATTCCAAAGTTTACTATTCTCCTACAATAACTAAAACAAGTCAAATAACTTCAACACAAAAGCTTAAATCATGAAAAAATTTATTTTTGTTACATATATTTATATATGTTAAAAGATTTCCATCAATAGTGTTTTACTGAGCAGTTGTAATGACATTTCTAATGTAAAATGCAATGCAGGGAGCTTCAACTATTTCACAAAGATATGGTTAGTGTTCTGCATTGTCAATAATACATTTTTAAACTATTTACAAAAACAAAATCTATTTCCCCTGTTGTGATACAGGAACCAATTACATTTCTACATTTACATTCTTTGTATAAAATGATGATGCACGTTAGGCACCTCTTGCATGAAATATATGTATATTTATGTACAAAATAAAATATCTCACAAGTAACATTAATTGACCTTTAGGCAATAGCATACTCTGAAGACGCAAAAGTAATAAAAAAAAACAAAAAACACACAAGAAAAAGATGCTCACAGATTAAAAAAAAAAAATCACTGAAAACATTTGGTCTCATTTAGCAGCCCTGAAGCTGCTTTTCCGCCACTGCACAGTGATCCTTAAAGACGTTTCAGAACAAAGTTCATATTAAAAATAATCTGCAGCAGATTAGAAGATCCATGCTTTTGATAAAGACACATGGCTATGCAGCAGCACAGGTTAAAAAAAAAAATAAAATCCCTTTATGTACCAAGAGAACTATAACCAGCAAGAACAATTGGAGGACACAGATCTGACCACTGGAACAAACAAGATGGCTAAACAGACTTCAACCAAAGATATGCTTTATGTTCTTGCTCTTTGTATAAGATGGAATGACTTAAATCAAAATGCACTCCTTGAAGGAATACAACTGCCTGTTCGATGAAAGCAGCATCTTTGATAATGATTTCATTGCTCTAAAATGTCAAAATTTTGGATATGTATGGACTGCTATCAAAGTAAAACATCAATCCCACACTACAAGGTCCATTCAGATTTATTGTTCCCTATAAATATTACTGCCCTTTTATTATATTATCGGAGTGTCTTTAGTCTTGTATAAAATTAGTGTTATTAAAGATTTACAACAAAGAGTATATACTTACATTTAAACAACGGACATTATGCCATATACAGTGACAGACCTCCTGCCTAAAACAGGTGAAGGCAATGTCTATAGGCAGATTCTCTCTTATATGTTAACACTCAGCATAGAAAATTAAAAAGGCAGGAACTGATTAGATGCTATAGGCAACAGCTAGACACTCCTTCCTACAGCTTGCATACAAGTGCCTTAATGTCTGTTCTTTGAGTTTTTCCATTTAAATATGTGACACCATTAGGGAATTAGAGGGTGGATTTGAAGACCATAGCTAGACACTACACAATATTTACATATATAAAAAGGGCATATGCTTTGTTCAACAGGCATTAAAATATTGCACAGATTTTCCTTTGTTTTAAAGAACGTCAGAAATTTGCATCACCAGTGCGGTAAACTGCACCACACTCCTTCCAATGATATTTGCTCGTCAAATTAATTTCTGCATTGAAGGAGAAATAAAACATTGCAAGAAAAACATTTTGTTAATACTGTTAGCACAAAAAAAAAAAAAAAAGTGTCCAGTGAACGTTCTTGTCTAGTGTATGGCAATGGTGACAGTTTGGCAAAGTATGAAGGCAAGTAGAAGAAGTTCTTTACATGCTGGGTCAAGTCAGGTTTGTAAATAGTCCAGGACATACTGTAACAATGATGAGTATCCATTTCCATCAATTCGATGAAGAGTCACAGTGATGATCAGACTGTTGTGGAGTAGGATTCTGTTCTTTTAGCCACTGGTTTTTGGACCGCATCGGAATCCACAAGGATGTCTAGTATTTCAGTGTCGCTGTCACTGCTATCCAAGTCAGAAGCAACCAACATCATCTTTGCATGCTTTTTGGCCAGGCCGTAATGACCATCCCCTTGTCCTAGAGAGCCAGAGGCGAAGTCTTCATCAGACGAATGGAATGACACGTCATCTCCGATCATATGATTGACAATATGGATGCCATCAAAAGTGGGTTGGTCTGATAAGCCCTTCTGATTTTTTATACAACGAATCTGTTCCACAATAAAAAAAAAATAAAATAAAATGATTGAATACAAAATGTTACGTAAGTGACATTGGGGTTCCAAGAACTTTGTTTAAGTTTACTTTTTAAGTTTAAGTTTACTTTAAGTAATGATTAATAACTACAAATCACAGTTAAGGTTACACCAGAGCAACAGAATACGGATTAGATTGTTACCATACTTGGCTGTATGACTGAAAAGGAACCGATCTGAATTAAAAATCAAAAAAAAAAGTGTCATCTGCCAATGAGAATTTGTTTTTGAGTGAGCAAACTACTTTGTAGGCCACAGACCTAACAAGGTATGTGCCTACCAGTGACTGAAGTGAAGCATAAATATGAAAGCCTAGGAGCTTGCACCTACAAAACCCAGCAAACTTATTTGTGACCTGAAAGCTTCCCTTTAGGGCGAACAAATACAGACGTCTCCTGAAAACGCCAGTTTCCTGCCAGGCTGACTCTTGCATCAATAATTTTAGTCACTGAATGAATTCTAAATGGCTAGAATAGATGTCCTTCAATGACTGCTTATATTGGCACATGGTCCTTGTAGCGTTAGAGTAATTTTTTAAGGCTCTTTCCCTAAATAATGCAAAATACAAATGCTGAAAAGTGTTTGACCTGAATACAAACATCTAAAAATAAGTAGAGAATGAAATTAGAAAATAGATACTGTACATATAAAATAAATGACTTCTTTAAATATGCAAGTCAGGTGATAAATGGGGTCATCATGCTACAGTGCAATTACTGTCCAGTCAGGTCTATATATCCCTAAAGATAACCTACAGTACATCAACCCTCTCAATGTCAAAAATAATTGCTACCATTCTAAAAAGACATAGCTGCAGCATAGATTCTTGTGGGCTCGGTGTTCAGGCAGAGCTACTAATTGGCTGGCTCTACCCAATCATCACACCTCAACAGTTTTAATTGTTATGTCAAATTGCAATTTAATTTTAATCATCTGAATTATTTCTAATGGGTTTAGTTAAATTGTAACACATTTAAGCGAAATTTTCCAAAACTGGAACTTCTGCTTTAAGTGTAGATGACCCCCTGACATACCACAATTGGAATTTCATATTTTTTGGGGTGGGGGTGTGGGTACCTAGTTTTCATTAGGTACCCAGCTCCCTCTTCCTCTCCTGGTGCCGGAAAGAAGTTCACCTCTCCCCCCCTGCAATCTTCTGTGACACGTCACAGGTCACAGAAGATTGCTCGGCCATTCACAGTGCAGTGCACCACACTTGTGATGCCGGAACCGCCGAGGGGAGGGGGAGAGGAGCGGAGAGTCTGGTGGCTGCATCGCTGGACCTGGGAACGGGTGAGTGTCTGATTATTAAAAGTCAGCAGCTACACTTTTTGTAGCGGCTGACTTTTAATCGCAGGAGAATCCAGCAGGCTGATTGTTAAAAGTTAACTTTACATTTATCCTGCCCATTAAAGGTTTGAATCTCAGCCGGTTCCTGCTGAACCAGCTGAGAGTCGAACCATCTATGGCTGGCCTAAGAGGTCCATACCCTGCAGCAGCCATCACATAGTCACTCAGCTTCAGGGCAAGAGCACACTGCTATTTTCTGCAATGTTTCTAGCAAAATATGAAATTATTCAATAACATCCTTTCTGGTCCTGTCAGTGCACAGTGGATGATTATTACTAGTCTGCTGTAACAGAAGTGGATCATTAGTCAAATGTCTGGGTGATGCTGAGATGAGGTTTTCCAAAAATATACACAGCACATTTTACACAGTACATAACTGAGCAATAACAGGCTGAAGAAAGTCATGCTCCCTTTCTGTGTAACCATAGGGAAAAGTAGATCTCTTTTGAAGTAGAACGGTCATTGCCCAATAACTGCTCAATAGAGGAATACAATGTCAAAAACCAAAGCAAAAATGGACTACATGGACATGCACACTCTGCAAATGTCAGCAAATTTGCATGCACTGTGTGGGTTTATCAGCAGAGGTCAGAAAAATAAACTTGGTTGATATTTACTGAAGCCCCCCCTAATGACAAGCACATAGAACATTTGGTGAGGTTCCCATCAACACAAAGGCACACTTCACAGGTAAATGTCTGGTGGGGAGAGATGCGGGAAGTTATGGAAAGACACGGGGTAGTAATGCATGCTCTGTAATGACCGAATGCCAAATTTATGGACAAGCTAGGAATAGGAAGAGAGAATTATCTACCCCAAAGCAATGTACTGTCCCTTACCTGAAGCTGACTGTTCCACTGAGCCAGGCTTGTGTGAAAAAGAGGGCAATTTAAAATCTAGTGTACAGCGTGACACAGCAATTAAACCAGTACATAATACAATTGATTTCATAACATGGAGTAAACTATTCAAACAGACGCTGAACCACCAACACAGAAAAGGAAAAGAAAATTGTCACGCATAAACATTTCCACTGGTCAATTCAACAAAGACATTGCATTAGACAATGGCCCTGCTTTAGGAAAACTGGTTGAACAGACCAAATAGAACGTTACCACGAGTGCCTTGAAGGACACTAGTCTACACTGTACTCAGTTGCAGGATAATAGATCCAAGAACAAAAAAATGTAATAAATTGCAGCTTGCCAGTCCTTAGATGTGCTGGCTGCCTCCATTTTCATTTTTCAGGCTAAGAATATTGTCAGCAAGTACAGAAAATACCTATTTGATCTGGTCACAAATTGTCACCCATGATATGAACTAAAATCAAACAAACAAGCAAAACATATCTTCCTTTCAAGATATCTTTTGTAAACCACAAATTCCCCCATGAAATGGAGATGCATAGAGAAAAATCAGTTTTTAGCCCAAATCAGGAGTGTAGATTGCAAGACAAGCATGGCTCACTTCATGTAGACCGTGGTAGAGTGAGCCTAGCCACCCTGACACAGGAAGTGTCTTACTGGCTGGAGAACCAAGTGAAAAAAGAGAAAGCAACCATCGCATCTTAAGACTGGTAAGTAGCAACAGATAACATTTTATTTAGGTTGATACACTTTAAGTTATACTCACCTTAGTGGCTGCAATCTACGCAATGAGAGATTCAGCCCAAATGTCTTTCCAGTCTTAAAACCCTGTACTTTAAACTCCCTCCATAAGAAAATGAGACAGAGACTTGTGACATATTATTGGTCTACACCCCTACAATGTAGTGCTTTGAAAGCCTGCTCATTGTGCGTCATGTGTAATGCTTTTGAGTATTATGTGCACTGCTGTTAGATAAATATACTTTTTTTTTTATAAAGACTTATCTTCCATGCCTTTCAAATATACACTAAAAAGTTTGACTATGTGCAACCTATTTTTGCACTCAATAAAACAATTGTGGAAAAAAAGTTTGGCTATAAATATCAAAGTGGACACAAGTGCAAGACTGTGGGCAGAAAGCAGTCTACTTTACACTACACCAAGTATACTTAAAGGAAAAATTCACCTTTAAAAATAAAAAAAAAAATGCACTAATATAATCTGCATTGATATTTTATTTTTTGGAACCTGCAAAGCATTGCACCCATGATCAGCATATCACTGGTGTAATGTTAGATTCCTGCAGGCTGTATAGTGGCCTGCCAGCACCGCCAATATGGGCAGACCGTTAACAAGTGACAAGAGGATCAATTAACTAGAGCATTCATCAGCGCCCAAGTAGTTTGTTGAGAACAAGCAGTCAGCCGCAAAGGATGTTGGTAATTGTAGTTCATTCATTGAATGAACGATGCGGCAGTGAGGGTGGAGATTCGTACGGCCGCACTCTTTATGAATAGGGACAGTGGGGAGATTCCCAGTGGGGTTAATCGGGGGGGAGAGCAGGTAGATGCTGAAGATGTTACACCCCAAATATGGGTGTAGCATGTGCTCAAAGGTGAACTTATCCTTTAACAGGTTATACTTCCACCATACGAAGGCCGGCCATAGACTGAATTTGAATCTCGGCCGGTTCCGCAGGATTTGAACCATGGCAGGCGGAAAGTTGATTGATCAACTTGGGTACAACCAGGCTGCCTGATTTTACTTGTGATCATCACCGGCGGCTGCTATAGCCACTAGCAATCCTCACTGTATTCTCCTTCTCCTCCTCCCGACAGAAGACTACAAGGTCTCGGCAAAAGAGATTCCCCTGTCCGCACTGTCTGTGTTAATGGGGGAACCATGTGAATTTGTTAAAGGGGGAATCGTGATCAGTTTATGTAAAACGTTTATCCTAAAAGAAAAAACTGCTGTAACTACTTATAAAGTGTCAGCAGGGATTGGCTTCAATTTAGAAGTGTATATAAACCTGCTAGTCCATCTAACAATCCCCTCCCCCCAAACTGACAATGCTACTGTCCAAAGATGCCCCTGTGCTCCTTCATCCAGAGTGGGGCACTCTAATAAAGGTCTGTTACTGGCCAGAACACCAGGTGAAAAAAGAGAAGTTTAAAAAAAAAAAAAAAAACGCATGCAGCCATCACATCTCAGGATTGGTAATCTGAAATTATTACATTTTGGGTTTAACGCTGCTTTAACTTACTGATTTCTATACAAGATCTTGCTGGCATGGGCTGGGAGTAAAATGCATCTAATAAGTAGGAGCTTCTCATGCGTTTAGACATGCAAACAGAGACCCAGGCAGATTTTTCCAGTTTTTTTATATCAATCTTTATGCAGTGCAATTTTACCAATGAAAACTGAGCAGTGTGCAAGGGCCCATAACACAAAATATAGCTGCCTTCAGATCCATAAAAAATAGATTTATGGATCTGAATGCAATTGTTCAGTTTGTGTGCATTACCCTTGAAAACAAAAATGCAAAATAAGTTGAAAGCAATTTATTTTCAGCTCAGTACAGCTTCTGATTGTGGTATGTGCACAGCTCGGCTGTCTAAAAACAAACACTAGGCCAGGAACACTATCTAATCATATCACAGGTTCCTCTGACTGACCACAACCACTTACAAATCAGACTCCGCCAACACACAGCAGTCTGACATGAGCACAGGGGGAAGAACTTAAATCAGCTATTAAGAAAGCTATGAGGAAAGAAGCAATGTAAAAATCTGTCTTACCCTACACAACTCAATGCTAAAGAGAAGATGAAGAGGACATTTAAATTATTCAGAAACTCTAAATGAAGACCAGAAGATCCAAAGACTGAACATTAGTTGTGGCAAACGTACAAGTCTAATAGCCAGTGTGTGTTAAGATGGTATCAGCATGTGCACTGATATACAATGGAGGAACATGGCGGGTTGACGTCTCACCACCAAGCATTCTCAAGCCGCCCGAATTTCCATCCATCTATGGGCAGGCTTGGCTGTATGGAAAAGGATCTATTGATCCACTTCAGTACAAGCAGACTGTCACATTTTTTGTGTTCGATTAGTGACAGCGGCTATAGCTGCCAGGAGTGATCATTGTATTCTGACAGCTGGGAAACTCTCATGGTCAGAATACAATAGTGCAGTGGTAGGGATTCCCCCCCATCAACACTAACTGACAAATCTAATAGATTCCTCCATCCAATGCGAATCTCCTCACTTGCCTGACTGGATGCAGGTACTGTTTGGCCGCCCACCCACTTCCTTTATCAAGTGCCGATTAAAAAATGGACTTTTCTTGAGCAGAGTGGTGCCGACAAAGGTGCTCCACAGCTAAACTTTCGCCAATTCAGCAGAAACTGCCTAAAATTTAATGGTAACCTTAATCAAGCTTATTTGGAGACGAGTGGGTGGTGTAGAGCAGAATTCTCACACATAATGACTTGTTAAAAAAGTTAGGGACGCTGTGTAAAATTTTGCACAAAAACAGAATGCAATGATCTGCAAATCTCAAACCCATATTTTATTCACAACAGAAAACAGGAAACAATTTTTTTGCAATTTTTAAGTTAAAATTTAATTCTTAAATATATAATTTACAGTACATAATATTGAAAGAATCAAAGTATCTGGAGAAATCTCTGTGCACAAGGGAAAAGACCCAAATGCAATATTGGATGCCCGTGATCTTCAGGCCCTCAGATGACACTGCATTAAAAATCAGGCACAATTCTGTGATGAACATCACTGCATGGGCTCAGGAATACTTCCAAAATTCACTGTCTGAACACCGTTTGCTGTGCCATTGACAAATGAAAGTTAAAGCTCTATCATACAAAGAAGCAGCCATATCTGAACATGATCCGGAAACCCTGCCATCTTCTCCGGGTCAAAGCTCTTTTAAAATGGTGTGCTGCAAAGTGGAAAATTGTTCTGTGGTCAGACGAATTGAAATGTCATTCTTTTAGGCAACCATGGACACCACATCCTCCGAAGTAAGAGGAGAGGAACCTTCTAGCTCATCAGCCCTCAGTTCAAAAGCCTGCATCTCTGATGGTATGGGAGGTGCATTAAGTCATACAAAATGGGCAACCAGCGCATCTGGAAAAGCACCATCAATGCTGAAAGATATATCCAGCATATGGTCCCATCAAGATGATTGCTTTTTTTCCAGGGCCTTACATATTTCATCAGGACAATGCTAAACCGCAACTGCATCTATGACAATAGCATGGCTTCATAGTAGAAGAGTCTGGGTGCTTAACTGGCCTGCTTGCAGTCCAGACCTTTCATCAATTGAAATTTGGAGCATCTTGAAACAAAAAATATGACAGACAACACAGGACTTTTGAGCCGTTAGAATCCTGTATCAAGCAAGAATGGGACAACATTCCTCTACCAAAATTGCTTTACTTTTTTTTTTAAATTGTACATATTCTTAGTTTAAACATTTGATGTGTTTTCTATTTTTTATTGCCAATAAAATATGGGTTGAGATTTGCAAGTCATTGCATTCTGTTTTAATGTAGATTTTACAGTGTCTCAAATTTTTTGGAATTGGGGTTGTTTAAAAAAAAAAAAAACATGATCACTTAAAGGATTTAAAAAGAACTCTTAGTTTTGGAGTAGTGAAAGGCTACAATGCCTCCAGTTTTTGAAATGAGAGGAGATCCCTTCAAAGGAACGACTGTCACCAGAATAAGTGTCTCCATTGACCCTCTATTCCTGTTCTGGTGACTTTTGGATTCCTCTCAGTTTCAGTTCTGGTTATATCCATTATCGGAAAAGAAGGTGGAATCTTCTAAGTGGGAACAATAAAAGTCTATCAAGAGGTTTTATCCCCTCTAAAAGGTAATAAAGCCATTGCATCAGGCAAACTATGGTTTTCAGAAGAGCTCACCAGTTGCAACTTCTGTTGTGCTCTCAGTACAGATTTCCACTAATACTGTTCCTGAACAAAAAGGAAATGAGCTTTATAATGTACACCAATGGGAAGAAAATTGTGCTGGTTCTCAGAAGCACAGCAATTGCAATTGGCTTGTTGCAAAGTAGTCAATGCAAGGTTCATTCCAGCGTTTCCTAACCTTTTTAACATGGAGGAACCCTTGCATTGCCTTTACAGTCATAGTCAACGTCTGTTAATGTACAGCTCATTGTACATCAGTGTGATAGTCAGTGGGAAGAATGTTCCTAAAATTTGTAGTGAAAGGGAAGAATTCCTCTTTAAAGATAGCTAAAAGGATAAATGTCAATGGGAACTTATCCAAGAGGCAGACATTGTTCAAGGAACCCCTAGCAACCTCTGGAGGAGCATTGGTCAAGAAAGGTTTTTTTTTCAGCCTGTTGGCACTGGAAAAAGCAATAGCATTTGAGTTTTGAAAGGACATGGATTTTTTTGATTTAGATAAACAATTAAATATCTGGTAGGAAACTACATTTTTTGTGTCCTATCAGATATTTTTATTCAGAAGAGGAAGATGGGTTTATAGTCCTCCAGAAAACACATTCCAAAATCCTAGTTAAACATGCCAAAGCAGTTTTGTGGTCTCCCAGGATACATATGGGCTGTACTAGTCTCTTGTAATCTCTTGTAGCACTCCGGTAATCTAGGTAGAGCAGGCAGGTCTTGCAACATCTAACAGGAAACAATGGCAGATGTAAAGCAACCACTGAGAACTTTGAAAACAGGACGAGACGCTTGCTGATAAATCATTGGAGTTCAATGGTTTGCAGGGTACAGGAAAGCGAGATGGAGGAAAGAGATTTATTAGGTCGCAATTTTACATATTAGGCTGCTTTCACACTGATGCGCGTTTACCTTGCTAGAAATGTAAGAAAAAAGCCCAATAAAAATATTTCCCTTTAAATCCTATGGGACTCTTCACACCACTGCGTAGCAAAGGTAGTGCGTTTTGAAAAGAACTGCATGCTGCATTTTTGGTGCGCTTTTCAAAACTACCAAAAACGCAGTTCCTCATTGAAATGAAAAGAAACCATGTAAACTGCGGTTGGGTTGGGCCCCACGTGCTCCATACTCACTAACACCTTCCATGCTCACTACACTCAGGGCGTGGGGTGCGGGCCCCAAGTGGAGAAATACCCTAGTCAAGAAGTTTCTCCTAATGCCCCCCTATGGCTGAACCCCAACCTCTGAACTGTATAAGCTGCCAGAACTCTACGCCTGGACAAAATTCCATGTTAAGACCATAGCTCAACAGCTACTCAACCCCTCATTTATTTCCCAAATGAGTGCGGATTTTAACACCCCCCCCCTCCTATTTCTTTCACAAAATACAATTTTCACACACCCTCAGCTGCCAACTTGCTCACCAGGCCCCACAGGTGATTCAA
>BLSH010277625.1:5954926-5973146 GCA_018402905.1 Glandirana rugosa
CGCGCCGCTTTTACCCACACCGGATTTGTTTTACCACCCGCACAGAAATCCCCCACACCGAGCGCAGATTCAACTTGCTCCCTACCTCCTTCCTTCTTTCTTTCTCTATCCCTCCCTTCCCTTCTCTTCCTTTCTTTCTTTAACCCTACCTCCCTGTCGTCCGGGTCTAGGAAGTGGTGTTATGTACATAAGGTCTTTCAAATTGTTAGTCGTCTATTTCTATGAGGTTTGTGGACCACAACCGCGAAGTTAGTAGGGCCGTGGTACCAACAATACCACAGTCCTACTAACTTCGCCCTCCCTATCTCTTTCTTTCTTCCTTCCTCCATCCCTCGTTCAACTTAGACGCGAGCCACACCCCCTAAAGACACGCCCACCATTTTGTTTAGGCCACACCCATTTTCGCCGCGCCACATTTTTCCGGGCTAGAGCCCCTGGTCTTTTTCCAACCTAGCAACGCCCCTGATAGTGCTCCTGCCTGGCTATTTTATTACTTATTTTGAGGTGCTTGGACAGCATTTGTTTTCCTTTCTTTAGTCTGTTAATGATGGAGTTTGATTGTTCGCAGGTGTTGTATAATTATCTGAATAAGTAGTTGATTTAGGAAAAAAAGTATATATATGTATACTAGCTATTAAATGTTGTAAGACTGCTGGCTTCCCTGTTCACTCCACCAGGTGGAGTTGGATAGGTAATATTGAGATTGAAGGGATAAGTGGCGCTGTCTTATATATCAATCAAATCAATCCGTGATGACGCTCTAGTTATGAGCGAAATGCGTTGACGTCACTTCCGGTCCGTCACGGTCACTGACATCATTTCTGCCAACGGTGGTTACTGAGTGGAACGCACGTCATTGCAGTCTCCTGAAGGACTTTTATTCTATTGATGCCTGAAAACTTCTGATCTTTTGTAAGTAGGATTCTTTTTTGCGCAATAAAGCTTTTATACATTCAAAAAAAAAAAAAATACCTTATCTGTATTAAAAAAAAAGCTCTAGTTCGTTCCTGAGGCCAGCACAGTATCTTTCAGTCTGCTAGCAGACTTCAGCACTTCTTGAAGCTTGTTGAAAGCCTGCTAGCAGCTTCTTTACAGTGACAATCAGCACTCCCATTAAGATCTGTGTATAACATTTTCCACACAGGATCTGAAAGGCACTTTAAAGACTTAGAGAAAGTGGCTTGATGCTTGCCGAAAGCTTTGCAAAAGCTTACTAAATTTTCATAAAAGCTTGCTTTTCATATAGCTTTTATGCAAGTTGAAGTCTGTGTGAAACAGGCCTTAGATTTATTTAACCAAAGGTGGAGGAAGGTAGGTTATTTTTTCCGAAACTGGATCCTAAACACTGGAAAAAAAAAATATATCATACATTACCCTGGCAGCTAGAATTGCCTTTGCTAGGTGTTGGAACAAGTTCGTGGTCTCGCTTGAACACGTTACTCAAACTAAACTGGATAATGATTAAACTAAATTAATAAAACTCTTGTGTACCCTCAATAATACCCAGTCGAAGTTGGATAGGACCTGGAAGCCCTGGCTGTGGTACTGGGAGGAGGTCTAGTATGACCTGGGGATCTTTATCACATCTTTTCGGTTTCAGTCCTCTCTCTTTAATCCACCTTCTCCTCCCCTTGCCCTCCCGCCTCCTCCTTCCTTTTGATGACAAAGTTATGTTTCTATTTTATGGTAACTTTTTTCTGTTTAGATATTTGGTGCAAGTTAAGACTGTAGGTGGGAATGTTGAATATGGGACCTTTTTCCTCTAGTGTTCTAGCAATTGTTGAGATGTAAACGGCATTTGTCGTCTTTACCCTATTTGAATGCTTTGTCTTCGCTATATTGGTTACCCCATGAAGGGAATCTGAACCCAAGTCTCTACTTTTTCCTCTCTTGGTTTTGTTAAATACATTAAAAAAAAAAAAAAAAAATAGACTTGCTGGTTATGGTTTCCAGATGTGTGACTGTTGGAGAAATGGGGAGCCCACAAATTATAAGTGAGCAGACCTCAGAGTGCAAGAACAGCTCTAGGAGCAAACCAGTTGTGCTTCATATGCATATGCTGACAAGAACATACTAACACAACAGGAGAGAGCAGAATGAAGACTCATCTCTCTGCTGCTGATCCTTCACAGTCCATAAAGCTGGGACGTGAGCTAGAGGTATTGTTTACCTGCAGTAGAGAAAAGGCAGCGCTGTGTAGCAGTGGCTTCGGAGGCAGGTAAAACAGTTCCAATATTGCAGAGCCAATAAAATGATGCTAAAACAGCTCAACTTTTTGACGTAGAGCATACAGTGAAAACTACTAGCAGGTTTTTATTGTCATTTTTATCCCCGTTACAGGGACCCTTATTTTCCTGATCACCAGGACAGTGAATCTTATCAATAGCAAAACAGACTGCAATAATACGACAGGTTTTATAACTCCACGATCAGTGACGTCATGCTGCTTTTGTCAAAAAAGCCAACTTACCCAAAGGATATAACACAAGTCCACAGAGTTGGAAGTTGTTAACGACATAAGACCGACCTGAAACTCAAATCACTAGTCTTTGAAGCTATAAGGAGCCTGAATATTTCAGATCACTTTGAAAGGATTGGTATGTCTTAGGCAAAGTTGTGCAAAAAAATGTACATTTAGTGTAGATAATATGTACATTAGGTTAACAGAAGTTTATCTCTGCTCTATGAAAAAAATGCACAATTTACAGCTATAGGTTTACATTGTCAGCAAAAGTGGGGGAGAAAGAAGCTTCCACTAATGACATAAAATAACTAAAGGTTTAACAGTAAACAGACTATAAAGCACTGTAGGACAAAAGCAAGCAGAAAAGTATAACCGAAAACACTCAAACACTCTTCTAAAAAGCATGCATGGAGGTCAATATGGATAATACAGCTAGCTGCCTGTTCCACCTCATGCTTACCTCATGTTTCAGTTCTACAATTTGATCCTTTAATTCTCTGATGTACTGGCTTGAGTCAAAGTTGTCAATCTGTCCTTGTATTTTCCCTTCTTCTTTCTATATAAAGAAAAAGAAAGCAAAACAATGAAATGAAACGGAGACAGGAAAAAGATGGCCAAGTGGTCTATAAAGCTAATGTGCCACAAAGTAAAGCATTCACAAATTTACAGACCTGGTCAAGGTCCAAGTAACAAGCATTAAAAACAAAATCACCTCAAATTTTGTAAGATGTCCTGGTGAAAACGATTATGCTGCATTAATAGCGCTCATGTTATTTAAATATTAGGTCCTTTGTACACAAATAGCATTACTAGAAACCATGTACACAGTCTGTTCTCATGAGCACATGAATTCTGACACTTTAAAAACTGTAGGTTTTAAAACATTTTGATTTTTGAATTGGTTGGGACTAAACAGTCAATCTTTTAGTAATGCAACGAAGCCAGTATGGTGGAATAAAGGAACCGAGGGGCGTGCAAGAAAGAAGTTAGCTACGAGGTCATCAAGGAGTCTTGCTACCACCTACATAGGAGTAAAATCCAAATGAAGCAGTCCTTTGTTGATTAAACAAAAAAGAGCTCCTTTTCGAATATCTGCAATAAGCCTTCATAAAGCTGTCCAAGGATGGTTGCGAGTGAGCACTGCCAAACAGAATATCCAATAACCCTTCCCAACGCGTTTTGTCTTAATGTAGTCAGGGATCCTCCCTGTGCAGTGTTTTATTGAGCGAGATCAGACCCATTGTAGGGACAATACTTCTGGCAAGTTTAGTGTGCAAGGTGGAGGATTAGTTGTGTTTTTTGGCTCACTGGATAATGGCAATAGTATCATCTCTGCAATTGAAGACTTTTTGGGGGTTTGTTGAATATACAAATAAAGCACTTTATTTTTAGCACTGGACACTTAATTCAAAAGAGACTGGTCATTCATGCACACACACATACATACATATATATATATATATATATATATATATATATAAACATTTTTATATTAAAGGATAATGTTTGATCACTTTTTGTTATATTGTTTATACTTTTGATAGTGCTGTGATAGGTCTATTATCACTTTTGGAAGCATTAACTGATACGTTGAAAACAGCTACTGCACTTTGGAGAAATTATACTTACTTGTGGCGCAGACACATTTGTGTTTAAAAGAAAAAAAAAAAAAAACACACACACAGGTCATCTGTAGCCAGCTTTAGACAAATACGTTAATTGGGTTAGGTACACAGATGGCACAAGTAGGTTTGCAGTTCATTTTCTGCCAGCCCCCTATGTATTCAGTTGCTTTATTAGGAGGTTAAATGTGCTGGGAGCAGTAAATAAGACAGCAAGTCAATTTAATAATTTATACTGCTTTAGCATCTCTGCAAAAATATATTGCACACAGCAATCCTCCATTTCTATACCTGGAGCAGACCACTCGAAACACACATTTCCTTATGTACACATTTACTAAACAGTTTTTTGCAGTTTTAAAGGATACAACTCATGTACATGGGCGTTATTATAGGCAGTCTTTTCCATTCGAAACCCAGTGCTGCAAAAACGTATACGTTCAAATTCAGAATGCAGTATTGGCAAGAAATGGATGCATTTTACCTGGAGTTTAAACACACCTTAATGGGGCATATTGTACATTAATGCATTAAAACCACCATCTACACTACTCCAAAGTCAATGAGAAACTGGAGACTGATGTTTCAAACACAGCACCCCTTCTAAATGACCTTGGTCTCAGGTCCACAGCAAGAAATTGTTTTAAGACTCCCATCAGATAGCATGTATAAATGTGTTTATAAATATTACTAGATGCTTTGGTGGCATCCATATGCACCTCAGTACTCTACTTGCAGAGTGTTTTTTTTTTTTGGGGGGGTTTTTTTAAAGCACAAATGTAGCACCGACGATTATTTCTTCATTGCGCTATTTATAATTTTCTAATATTTTCATGGGAAATTTCTGCCACAAACATGTTTTCCAAGAACCAATTCATAAACGAGGCTTTATCAAAGGCTGTCAGTTAACAGACTTCCTTCACAAAGACAACAGATGTGTGAAAGAGTCAAAAGGGATCGGTAACCAAGTTCCTTTACAGCAAACAAATCCTTCAATGCTGTGGCATATTCATCAGAGCATCCACCTGGCATAACAAGTGGCAAAGACAGTAGCAGCTGTTAAACCCTCTTGGTAAATGTTAAAAATACGGTTAGAGAAATTATCATGAAAGATTTTAGTTGTTGGTAGACTGCAAAAATAATCTGGTAAGTTTGAATGTACTGAAAATACCAATAAAACAAAAAAGTGTCTATATAAAATTGCTCCCATTTGTCTGATATCCTTAGGAACGGTCGGTGGATTTTTTTTCACCTTGAAGTGGTTCTACAGGTATAAGGATTTTCATCTTAATGCATTCTATGCACCAAGATAAAAAAAACCTGTGTGCAGCAGCCCCCCTCAGCCCCCTTAATACTTACCCGAGGCCCATCTAGATCCAGCGTTGTTGCATGAGAGAGACTCAGCTGTCCTGGACTCCTCTCCTCATTGGCTGACACAGCAGCGTGGAGCATTGTCAGTCAGTGAGCCAATGAGGAGAGAAAGGGGGTGGGGCTGGGCAACCGCTTTGTGTCTGAATGGAAACAGGGAGCAGTGGCTCAGGTGCCTCCATAGTAAGCTGCTTGCTGTGGAGGAACTCAAAAGGGGAGAGGGGCCAAGAACACCGAGGAGGGACCCGAGAAGAGGAGTATCTGGGTCGTTCTGTGCAAAACCAACTGCACAGAGCACTCAAATATAACATGTTTGGTATTTTTAATGAAAAAAAAAAAAAAAGACTTTAGTATCCCTAACTTATGAAGTTAAAATGGAACTTTCACAATAGCAGCTTTAGATCTAAAATATCCTAGAATTCTACTTACATACTGACTTGTGATATATTGGGGTTAATTTACTAAAGGAGGATGCAATGATATAGAGGCAGCATACATTCTGTTTAAAGAAAGCTTTCTTGTACATGATAAGTTATGCAATGCAAAGTGAATTTTCACTAAAGCCTGTCGAGTTTTATTTTGTACAATTACTGCTGAAGGTTATAGCCGGCAGCAGTAATCATTGTACGATGACAGTGGGGAAACCTCCCCCTGTCAGAATACAACACAAGCAAAAGGGATTCAACACATTTAGTGTGATTCAAGCAATTTTATTTCCTTAAACCCATGGTTAAAGGAAAGAAAACTGCTTAAAGCGGAGTTACACCCAAAAGTGGAACTTCCGCTTATTTGCTTCCTCCACCTCTCCAGTGCCACATCTGGCACCTTTCAGTTTTTGACAGGTCCCCCTTCCCTACTTCCAGAGACAGGGCCGCAGAGCCGTCTCTCTGAGGTTCAGCCCCCCTCCTCCTTCCTCTGTCACCAGACAAATTAGAAAGTGCAGCTAGCTTTGCATATGCGCAGTAGAGAGTCATACGTGAAGCTGCAAGGCTTCACTGCCGGTTTCCCTTAGTGGCGATGGCTGCACCCGACATCCGATCCGAAGATTGGCTGGGGTGCAGACATCGTGGGCTCCCTGGACAGGTAAGTGTCCATATATTTATTTTTCCCAAGTGGAACTCCGCTTTAATGCATGGCCAGCCTTAGCTTCACCTCTTTCACAAAGTCAAATGAAAATTCACATGTTCTCATTTAATCAACCCCCCAGTTTGCAACCTTCAATCACAGTCTGTGCACTACGCATGCACCACTTGGCTTTCCTTCTTGCACAGGCAAACTGCCAGAATGTGGAGGTCCTGGCAGTCAATCCAATCAGCATCAAGATACCAGGGACATTGTTATCCTAAACAAAATATGTCCCTTAAGGCTGGTACACACTATGAACTTTTTTTCAAAATGTCAGCTCTGGTCTCCCCTGCTGAACTGCTCTGACGGGGGGCGACGCCCGCCCACCCCCCGCCAGAACGCTCCGATCAGCGGGCTCCGCCATTGGCTGAGAGCACTGACCCAGAGTCGGTCAGCTGCTGGTTTTCCAGGATGCTCGTCCAACAGAAGCTGGCCAAACTCCTGAAATTTGACCCGTGTGTATGGGGCTTTAGGCCAATGTCTCACTTGTGATCTTGAATTGCCATGCAGACAGGAGAAAATGCACATCTATTTACACAGATTGCTTCTATTTCTGCCTGGATGAGAGCGCCATGGCTCCTTCAAGAATAAAAACCCTGTCTATTGCCAGAGTGAGGGCCACCTTGCTCATCCAGCCATCAACCAGTATAAATTGGTCTGCTCTGTTAGGTCCTGCATTGCACTACTGTCAGGGACAGAATCACAAGTGTTCGATTGCCTTAAGAATTCTGTGTGGCATGTTTGGGCATACTGTATGTTGCCAAACTGAAAATATCAGTGCTAACTAGACAATTTAATCACAAAACACTGTTGTCCAGCAAGCACTGTATCCATGCTTCTTTTGCATGTAAGTGGCAGACATCTCTGATTTAATAGCTTTCATCTTATACTTTTTTTCAAATAACATTTTTTATTGGTCATTTCAGATAATGACATATCATGTGAGCTTTCAAAACAATAAAGATGCTATAGTAAAACAGCAATAAAGAACAATTACCATGTCCTCAATAGACAGTCCACAGACAATAGTGAATTCACTAAACTCACACTGGAACTATATTCTTATAATGTAGCAACTGAAAAAACATTAACTGCTGGAGTGTTATATTGGGTAACAACAACATATATATTGTCTAATAGACCAGGTAGTAAACATTCAAGATTAAAGAGAAGAAAAAGAAAAACATTTGAATAAAAAAGATAAATAGTTTTAGAGTTGGGTCAGACGCTATGGCATTATACCATTTTTTTGTAAAGTGAGCTGCTGACAAACCACTAAACGGGCATTTGTACGGTCATGACTTCCAAAAGGGGTTTATAAACTGTTCTGCCAGTCAACACAGCTACATCATGCATGCCTTCTGCCCTTTTCAGGCAACTTTGCAGAAGAGGAAGAATAGCCTTGGTCTAGAACTGAATGTAGCCTAGGGTTGGACACTGAAGGAACACGAGAAAGCACACCATTAGAGCCCAACTGGCTTCTGGCAATGCCCTTTTCTCTATTGGAATGCTGCTGTACATAGGATTACAGAAAATTGATTACAGGACAGATTCTGCCAGGTGTCAAACTTTAGTTGAAAACAGGAGTGCGTGTTTTCTATGCTGTGCTACTGAAACCATCATCAGTTAAGCAGAACTTTCTATACCCACATCATTGTGGGAAGCATGGTCCAAACCAACCTCAACTTCACCTAGTGATCACTCACTGGCATAGGCGTGCGCAGGGTATGCCTGGGCACACCCTAATCACTACATGCAGTGCCGATTCCCCCTAATGCCTGGGTTTCCCCTAGCGTTGGCCCCTCACTACGCAGTGCTGCTGGCTTCCCTCCTCTCCTCTCCCCCCAGCTGCTGTGGGGTATGTTTCAGGATGGAGAGTGGGGGAAGGGACTAGTAAATATGTAATTTACCAGACCCTTTTTTAAATGAACACACTCACTCATTGTGTCCATTCATAATTGAAGAATAGTAAACGGTAGATTGTGAATGAACAGGAAGCCGCTCAGCACAGAGCACTTCCCATTCATTCACTGTCCAGGGCAGCTGAGGTTTGGGATGTTTGAGCTTTGGGGTGCACACCCTAATTCAATAGGCTGCGCACGCCTATGCTCATTGGTACTTTTGCAACACTGTAGTTTTCTGGCAGCTCACAAGTTGTAAAACAAAGGCAGAGAGCTGACATATGCAAGGGATGTGTTCACACACAGCCAAGTGCACTAATGCCATTGTGCAGTAATCAATGTGCATGACTAATTCATCCATAGTCAAGAATCCGAGTCCAAAAAGTAGATGTGGACCCTGGATGATGCACCAGTGGACAGTATGGCATTGGCAGGAGAAGCATTTGCATGTTCCTTAGCATGCATGCACCCCAACCTGAAAAAGTTGTAAGTAGGTCTGCTATAACAATATTTTAGGGCCCCCCAATAGGTCCATAGTCTGTCCTAGTCATCCAACAAGGAAAAAAAAAAAGTTGTTATACATAATGCTTGTGCTTGTGCTTTGCATAGAGGAAAAACAGAATGGAGAGAATATTCTCCATAGACAGTACAAGAAGTCCTTATCATTAGGTTGCATAGATCTCGGAAATAACCAACATATTCTTTATCAACATGACAAATGACTGGTCATAACAGATACAAGCAAACAAACGTTGCTTTGCTTTAAAGCATGAAGTTTAAGCAATTGCAGAGGACCACACAAATTATGTAACTCTGCAAACAGTCATTCAGAGCAAAATGTGGTGAAAATCTTGCATGCTGCTAAGCTTAAGAGTTTGAGATTTCTTAAGAGGTTTTCAACCACTGTGCTTCTCTGAGCTGGCAGCACATGAAAGTAATCAGTTCCTTATGCATAATGCTGTAGGCAAATACAGGTGTTTGGGGGGCTGCAGCCACAATATGAAAACCAGTTTTAGAAGACTTTCTACAATTCCTAGAACAGGTGCACAGACGACTATATAGTGCTGAAAACACCATACATTCACTGCGGTAACCCTGTCAAAACATGCGCTTTACACGTTGGGAAAATGTTATACAAGGCCAGACACTGTCGAGGAACATCAGACTTCTATTTCCTAAGTAATACATTAACAAACTGTTAAACTTTTTTTTGTTTTAGCTTTTACGCATGTATGTAATTTGCAAGAAAAGGCTTGCCTCTGACAATTTTGGGCAGTCACAAAGGTGCTTTAAGAAGGTGCACATGTGAAAATGGATTCTTGAAATTCACACAGATCACAGCCTAAGGCACCATTTACACGGGACGCTATGTTAACCTCCCCTGAACTATTTATTTTGACAGATAGTAGCCGGCGTCTAAAAGGGACGTTTTGCATGCGGCATTTAGCTGCGGTTGCGTCTAAGAGCGTTTTCAAAGATTTTTTTTTTTAAATGGAAATGCCTGTAAACGAAATGGCCCTAGACGTGAGTTACCACATTTAGCGGAGTTTACAAGCTGTTTGACGTTTCAAATGCCTCTGAACCCATTTTTTTTACATTCCAAAAAAAGCCTTTGAACTCAACTGCCTGGAAACGACCTTAAACGACCCTGTGTAAATGTACTGATAAGATAACAGAGGAAAGTTCAGGGGCAGCTGAAAAAACGCCCAAATGCCTCAAAACATCAGTTTACCAGCAGCGGTGTAAATGAGGTCTAACAAAGCCTAGTTTTTTTTTTCATTAAGGCATAGTAGTTGTGTGTCAGGCTGGCCTGCTACTTTTCGCTGGTAATTCGGTAATCTGGAAAAACCTCTTGTTAATCTTTAAAGGGCCCATTCACATCATTGCATGACAGTACCGCACATTGGCGGTGAATAACCACTTGACCCCAAGGCCTTTTCTAGCACTTTGCTTACATGTAACAATCAGTATTTGTTAGAAAATTTCTTAAGAACCCCCAAACATGATTTTTTTTTAAAGCAGAAACCCTAGAGAATACAGTGATGGATTTTGCAATGTTTTTAGGTCACATTATTTGCACAGTGATTTTTCCAAATGCAATTTGGGAAAAAGTACACTTTTTTCAATTTGATTGCATGTAAAACATCCTTAGTGACAGCAACAGGCATGTCACAGGAACTCTTTATGGAGAGATCTGGAGTCTAAGTCCTCATACACCCGGACGTTTTTTACCGCCGCATTTTTGAGCGTTTTTTGCAGCTCTCCATGTTATTTAATGACCCCATAGAAACGCTGATGTTTTTGAGCTGTAGATAGCGTCGGCGTTAGGGAGCTGAAAGCAGAACCCACAGCCAGCATGTTCCAAGGCTGTAGCGTTATGGCGTTTTTGACGCTGAGCCGGCAAAGCGCTCACTAATGCGCATTAATGCCATAGCAACTTTAACCGGCGTATTTAGCGCCAGCGTTTTCAGGTTAAAAAATAGAGTATTTTTTTTTTTTTTAACAAAATGCGTATTGACGCTCACTAACGTGCATTAACGCCGATGCAAAACGCCAAAGAAATTGCGTTTTTGATGCCGATTTTTGCCTGACGTCGGTCCTGATATTTTGCTATTACGCCCGTGTGTATGAGGCCTAAGACCCTGGATCCCTCGTCTGCCCTTAAAAACATTTGATCACACCAAGAACGGTGTGATCAAATGCTTTTCATTTTTAAAAATGGTGCCGTTTACATCCTGGTAAACTAAGTGATGCATTGTTGTCGCTTCTGGGCTACTAGATCATAGAGCCGAACAAAGCTGATTAGGCTATATGATCAACTGGCAGAAGCGCCAGCTGGTCGATCAGGACTCCCAGTGGGACAGGAGATCCCAGGAAAACCCTCCCCCTCCCGCTGTTTGTAAAAGCAATCCTGCAGCTAGTATGCTGCTAGAATCGCTTTTACAAGAGAGCCGACCGTCCGCTCTAAATAACAGTACCAGGATGATGCCTGAAGCTGCAAGCATCATCTCTGTATAACCACTTGAAGTCCAGCAATGTCCAGGTACGTCGCTGGTTGGCAAGTGGGTAACCAAAACTGGAGAGTGTAAAATCTGGTGCAACTCTGCATAAAAACCAATCAGCTTACAGATTTTTTTTGTCAAAGCTTAATTGAACAAGATAAAGTTAGAATGTGATTGGCTACCACGCACAGCTGCACCACATTTTGCACTCTCCAGTTTAAGTAAATCCAACCCACTGTGTGTGCCGTTTGCTGTGGAGCGAATTATTGGTATTATGATAGCAAAAGCGCAACAGGTCTGGGGTTTGGTTGTTGGAGAGCATTCTGTAGCATATTCAAAAAGGGCACTATCCTTCCCAATGACACCGATGGTGGGGAACTACTCCTCCCACTGATACAAGTGATGGGGCATTATTCCATATATTCCGCTGAAGCCAACCATTTCTCTACTCCCACTGGCCACAGTCCAGCCTCCTTAAAGTGGTTGTAAAGGCTAAAGTTTTTATTTTATTTTAACTTTCATGCATTCTATGCATGAAGGTAAAAAAAACCCTTCTGTTTGCAGCAGCACTGCCAGCCCCCCCAATACTTACTCGTGCCCAATTGCGATCCAGCGATGTGCACAATAGCCTCAGCTTTCCGAGGACTCTCCCTCCTCACTGGCTCCTGCTGCTGTCAATCACAGTCAGTAAGCCAATGAGAGAGAGAGGGTGGGGTCGAGAAGTGGCTGAGTGTGTGAATGGAAACCAATGCACAGAGCAGGTACGTTTTTTATGCCTTTAATATCACTAAGATCTGAAAGAGTGAACTATCCTTAAAGAGGAAGTAAACCCTGGTTTTACTGCTTTTTGTTCCCTGCAAAGAAAAAGCATAAGCATCGCATACTAGCACAGTATGTGACACCTGCAAACGAAGCCTACGCTGTCCCCGTATCCATTTTTGCACCTCTTCCTTCCGGGGTCGTGTACTCCGGCTCTGTGACTTGCCGGAGTCACGTGACGTCAATCCTGCACATGCGTGCGGGAGCCATCCATCGCGGCACTCGCTAGTGAACGGCACAGAGGGCCATTTCTTCACAGTGCGTGCACCAATGACATAATCAGCGTAGTACAAAGTAAATATCTCCTGAACGGCGCACGTTTAGGAGATATTTACTGTACCTATTGGTAAGCCTTACTATAGGTAGAACTTGAAAATGGAGGTTTACAACCTCTCATTTAAACCTTAGAAGAACTCTGGTACTGAGCAATTTTTATAGTTTCAGTATGACCTTGTTTAGTTCGTGAAAGTTTTGTCAATTTAAGATAGACAATATATGTATTTTGTCTAAACACAAAAAAAAAAAAAAACACAAGGCTCTCTTTTGGCAATACTGACTTTCAAAACTAATTTTCTATGAAATCTATAAAAAAAAAGGCACTTTTTTCCTATATTGACCAGTTTTGTTTTATAATAGAATGTGATATCTCTATAGATAAAAGTACACATCTTAGGAAAAGCATAATTATCTGCAAGTGATTTTCTACAGAGGTGAATGAATGAGTTAATTAGTGCTGACTAGGTTTAACTATGGGAATAAAAAGGGATACTTTTTTTTTGCATATTCACGTAAGATTGCTTCAAATCAGGTCATATGCAGATCAAAAGGTAAACTATTTGATCTACATATGGCTTTGTACAAACAATGGGGTTAATTTACTAAAGCTCCTTGTTAACGAATGGGCGCACTCCTATGCACAACAGTCTTTTTAGATGGAGTAAAAATTTACTAAAGCACTCGTCAACAATTTAACACAAATGCGAATTTACCAATAGGCAAAAAACTAAGCGACCATCTAAATGAGTTCCCCTCCTAGAACCAGGTGCACATCAGAAAATTTTTGTTTAAAAACACGATCTCAAGCAATTTATACTTCTTATAACCACTTACTACCCAGGCCAGTTCTGACATTTCGCTCCTACATGTAAAAATCGTCTGTTTTTGCTAGAAAATTACTCATAACCCCTAAACATTATAAATTATTTTTTAGCAGAGACCATAAGCAATAAAATGGTCGTTGCAACTTTTTATCTCGCACGGTATTTGCACAGTAATTTTTCAAGTTATAAGAAAAAAGTGCAGCGCTGTAAACTGAAGTCTTCAGATATCAGGCACCCAGTGCAATAAAGTGCAATATTCGGTATAAAGTGCTGTAGTGCCACTCCACCTCCACCATTAACTCTAGCAGCTCACCTCCAATATCAGGCTCCCACTACAGGAGCCAGATAACGCCTGTTGTCACACACATAGGACAGAAGTGGGTTCCAGGTGGAATCCTAAATCCAAATACTCTCCAATGAGTGGGTCCAAAGAATCTTCCAGCAAAAGCTCAGTCATAAACCATATGAAAGAAAGAAGGACCACATCTAGTGCTCTCCATATAGTCAAACTGATATGATTTATTAAAATAGATAAAACATACTCACAAAGAACGCACTGAAGCCCAGTGCATAGCTATAGGCAGGTAGGTAAAAATCGTGCGGATAAGAACGTATATCCCACAAAAGAGAAACGTCCTGTTACATTGATAGCGATGGTCACGGGTGACGTCACTTCCTACTTCCGGACGCGTGGCGTTCCACGAACCGGATCGGGCCGCCGATGAAGTTCCGGTTCGTGGAACGCAACGCGTCCGGAAGTAGGAAGTGACGTCACCCACGACCATCGCTATCAATGTGGAGGTGGAGTGGCACTACAGCACTTTATACCGAATATTGCACTTTATTGCACTGGGTGCCTGATATCTGAAGACTTCAGTTTACAGCGCTGCACTTTTTTCTTATATTGGACTTTTGTAGGATTTTGATGAATTGCCTATAGTGTTCAGCTGCTTATTATATTTATGACTGCGCTGACTGCACTTTCTTATTTAATTTTTCAAGTTAGCACAATTTTTTTGCATAACGTATAAGATGTCACCCCGAGTATGTAGAAACCCAACATGTCACGCTTTGAAATTGCACACACTGGCAGATGGAATGGCGCCAAACTTTGGTACTTAAAAATCCCCTTAGGCGATGTAAACATACCTTGTAATAGGAATAGTGAGTGACTGGTCCTCTGTACAGCGATATCTGGGTCAATAAGTGCCCAAATCTCGCCTCTAGGCTGGGAAGCCTGAAAAAAAAAAAAAAACAAAAAAAAAAAAAAAAAACAATCCTGGCTTCCCAGCCGAGGCGGCGGCAGTTTTTCAAATGCAGAGGCCGGGTGTGATGTCATAACAGCTCGCCCAGCCTCCGAAAGATCATAGAGACGTCTGGGGGCCATCTGGCCTGCCAGATACTCTATGGTAAACTTCCAGCATGGACGGATTCCTTCTCCCTCTCGCTGATCATACAGGCGAGCCAGGAAAAGCACCGGAGGGCGGTGGGACGTCCCCTCCCACTGCCCGTAAGAACGATCAAGCGGCTGAACAGCTGCTATGCTTGTTCCTATAGTGCAAAGAATCGCCGGCTCTATAAGATGATATCTGAATGATGCCTGTAGCTGCAGGCATCATTCAGATATCCGTATTTAAATTCATATGACGTAGTTGGGCGGGAAGTGGTTAAAGAATAACTGCTTTAACCACTTAAGGGCCGAGCCTCTTTCTGAGATTTGGGGTTCACAAGTTAAAATCTTTTTTTGTTAGAAAATTACTTAGAGCTCCCAATATATATATATATATATATATATATATATAATGGCGGTTGTTGCAATACTTTATGTCACACCATATTTGCGCAGCGTTCTTACAAGCGCATTTTTTTTGGAAAAAAATCACTTTTTTGAATTAAAAAAAATAAGACAACAGTAAAGTTAGCCCAATTTTTCTACATTATGAAAGATATTACGCCGAGTAGATTGATACCAAACATTCCATGCTTCCAAATTGCGCCCGCTCGTGGAATGGCGACAAACTTTGGGACTTAAAAATCTCCATCGGTGACGTTTAAAAATTTCTACAAGTTACCAGTTTTGAGTTAGAGGAGGTCTAGTGCTAGAATTATTGCTCTCGCTCCAACGATCGCAGTGATACCTCACGTGTGTGTTGAACATATGCGGGCGTGACTTACTTATGCTTTCGCTTCTGAGTGCAAGCTTGGTGGGGACAGGGCGACACAGGGACATATAGAATAAAATGGTGGTTGTTGCAATACTTTATGTCACACCATATTTGCACAGCGGTCTTACAAGCGCATTTTTTTGGGAAAAAAAAAATCACTTTTTTGAATTAAAAAATAAAACTGTAAAGTTAGCCCAATTTTTCTACATTGTGAAAGATATTACACCGAGTAAATTGATACCCAGCATTCCATGCTTCAAAATCTCCATCGGCGACGTTTAAAAATTTCTACAGGTTACCAGTTTTGAGTTAGAGGAGGTCTAGTGCTAGAATTATTGCTCTTGCTCTAACGATCGCAGTGATACCTCACTTGTGTGTTGAATACAGTTTTCATATGCGGGCAGGACTTACGTATTCGTTCGCTTCTGCGCGCAAGCTTAGTGGGGACAGGGCGCTTTAACCAGTTGCCAAACGCCCGCCGTCGATTGACGGCAACATGGCTCTCCTGCGCGAACCGCCACTGGGCGTGCTCCCACACTAGCTGGGGAGCCAGTAAGCGAGTGGAGTGGACTTTATGTCCGCCGGCTACTCGCGATCGCTCCCCGGCAGTGACAGAATGGGGATCCCTGTATGTAAATAAGTGGATCCCTGCTCTGACAGGGGAGAGGAGAGTGATCGTATGTTCCCTGCATATGGAAGCAGGGGTCACTCTCCTCCCCCAGTCAGCCCAGCCCTTACACAGTAACACATCCCAGGGGACACTTAACCCTTTGATCGGCACCTAGTGTTAACCCCTTCCTTCCCTGCCAGTGACATTTACACAGTAATCAGTGCATTTTCATAGCACTGATCGCTGTATAAATGCCAATGGTCCCAAAAAAGTGTCAAGTGTCGCAGATTGCCGCCATTACTAGTAAAAAAAAAATAAAAATATAAACCTCAAATTAATTCTCATCGTTTGTAAATGCAGCAACTTTTGCGCAAATTAATCAATATTACGTCTATTGTGAGAAAGCATATATAATCGGCCTAAACTGATGAAGAAATTATTTTTTGGATATGTATTATAGCAAAAAGTATTTACAGAGCAAAAATTAAAAAAAAAAAACTCACAGGTGAGTAAATACCGCCAAAAGAAAGCTCTATTTGTGGGAAAAAAAAAAAAATAAATAAAAAAAAAGGACGTCAATTTTGTTTGTGTACACTGTCGCACGACTGCACAATTGTCAGTTAAAGCGACAGTCCCGTATCGCAAAAAGTGCTCTGGTGAGGAAGGGGGTAAATCCTTTTGGGGCTGGAGTGGTTAAATGCTTTATTTTTACACTGTCATTTAAAAAAAAATGGATCACTTTTATTCCTATTACAAGGAATGTAAACATCCCTTGTAATAGGCAAAAAAGCATGACCGGACCTCTTAAATGTGAGATCTGGGGTCAAAAAGACCATCTTTCCCTCACCTCACTTGGCATCCAGACTCTGAGGGGAAAAGACCCAATCAGCTCCGCTTAGCGGCGGAGACGACAGTTCATAAAAACAAAAAAACAAAAAAAAACACAACATACCGGGGTTATGGCAGCTATATGCTGTCATAACTGTATTCAACGGCAAAGTAGTGCCGTAGAATGACGGCGGGCAGTCGTTAAGTAGTTTAAAAAAATTCTACATTTGTCTGTATAATGAGATATATTTTCAAAAAAATGCCAAACAGGCATTGACTTCACCTAGTTATAATACCTTAGTAGTGACAACTGAGCATGCCCAGACTAGGAAACCTAAAAAGTGTCTTCTGTTTTTTTGGGACATGCTATAATAAATGCCTTTGTTCGCAAGACTGGAAATGCCGTTTGAGAGTGTGAACCTGTTTTCCCAATAAACATCATAAATGCACTTTGGAATAGTGGTGTCACCCTCTGAATTTTTTTTTAAAAATCTTGTTTTTTTGGATAATATGATACTTTGTATTGGGATACATATACATTTAGTAACAGCGCCACATTTTTCTTCCATTTGAGATATATTGCTTGTTACACTGAGCATGCACAGGGACTTAAAGCTGGTTCACACCTCAGAAATGCGTCTAAGTGGTTAGCACTTCCGCCTAGCAGAACTGGGGTCCGTTCGAATCCCAGCCATGGCACTACCTGCCTTGAAGTTTGCATGTTCTCCCTGTGTGGGACTCCTCCCACACTCCAAAGACATGCTGATCGTTGATTTGGCTCCTGTACAAATTGTCTCTAGTATGTGTCATTTTGCTTGCATTTTCCTATGTAAAAGTAAGGGCAACGGTTTTCAATTTGCTAAATATTTGAATAAACGGAACTACGCTATTTGGATCTCTTCTGCTACCCTCGTTTATGTCTGAATACGAGTAATACTACAACGCTATAGCTTACTACTGTGGGATATTACCATCAAGGAGGACTACAAGTTCCAACACATCCAGGACTACCATTAAGCGTATATGACTCATAATATAGGAATCCACACCAGGCGGTAAGTGAGTGGGGACACTGAAGGGGAGCATGATTTGCACTTTATTTAACCACTTGCCGACCGCCGATCGGAGATTGACGGCGGCAAAGTGGCTCTGTAACGCAAACCGCCGTCATATGACGGCGGCCGCGAACTCGCGCCGTGAGCGCGCGCGCGCCCCC
>BLSH010277625.1:6031272-6052574 GCA_018402905.1 Glandirana rugosa
TTCAGTGGATAAATGGGACCTTTGCGGCTACCTTACAATATCTTAGTGATTCGTGTACGGACTTGACTCTAACATCTTAAATGGATATGCGACTCCTAACGCACCTAAACTATATGTTTGTTAAGTGTTAAAAACAAAAATCTAGAGTATGGAAACATACCTGTTACCCTGAGAAAAATACTTTTAGCTATATATATGTGAACCACAAAACAATATATTATTTATATATATATATATATATATAGAGAAGGCAAGTGACTGTCTGTGTCGGAAGAATACTGTGTACCCCAATACGAGTAGGATGATCCTCATTGGGAGGGGCCAACCTAGGCTTTTGTTTGTTTTTGCCTAGTCTACTCCTAGTAGGATGAGCATAACCCCATGTGTCATAAGAAGGCTGTGTCTGTCAGTGAACGGAAGAGATATATATATATATATATATATTTATTATATAACAAAACACCAAGTGTATATATATCGATTTTCATAAAAAGAGTCCCATTGTCCATACAAAGGTATGAGATCTAAAAACAAAAATTGTGAATTGTTTGTATATCAAATCCACGCAATCCTCAGCGTATAGGTAAATTCTACAATCTCAGTTCAGGCATGTGCTTAGTGATTCTATAACATTCCATCGGCGTTTCCAGGGTAAATAGGTGACTTCCACACGTGCTGCCCTCTTGTGTCCCTACTTACCAGAGCTCAGCAACCCTGCAGGGGCATCACGCATGTAACTGATCCTGTCTCCAGCATCGATCGCCAGGTTGGTCCGTGTGTGGTCAGGAACAGAAATCCTCCATATACAGGGCTCCCTTGTGCAGAGGTGTGACTCACTCATATGCCGGCTTCTTTGGAATGCCAGATAAGATCCAGTCCCGGCAAGTAGGAGCAGCAGATGGTCATCAAACTGGGAGGAGTCTATGGACAGGAACTGCCAGTCTCATCCGGTTTCCTTGACCAACTCCCCGACCTGGACCTGGGACTCAATAGCCAAGCCATTAAAGCCAGCGAGGGTAAAGCAGGGTGCAGGATGGGTCCATGTGACAGCAGATCTTCGCGAAGCGGGAGCCGCCAGGGAACATCTGTTACCATCGGCACCACGTCGGCGTATCAAGGGCGCCGAGGCCAATCCAGAGCCACAAGGATTGTCGGGATTCCCTCCGCTTCTATCCTGCACAGGAGCCGCGGTAGAAGCTTGGGGGGGGGGGGGAGGCTAAAGAAGCCGGTACCGAAACAAAGGTGCTACTAGTGCATCCGTGGCGGCCGCCAATGGATCCCTTGTCCTGCACACGAAGGTCTGCACCTTGTGATTGAACCTGGACGCCATTAGGTCCACGTCTGGCGTGCCCCGCAGCTGCTGCCGAGCTCCTTGTTCCACCCCGATGGTTCACGTACGCCACTGCTGTGGCGTTGTCCGACTGAACCCGAACCGGGAGGCCGCGCAGCCTTGCCGACCAGTGGGAGAGACAGAGCCTGATCGCCCTCAACTCCAGCACATTTATCGGAAGGCGCAATTCCTGTGCCGACCAACTGCCCTGAGCAGACAACTGCCCCAGGACTCCTCCACAGCCCGATAGGCTGGCGTCTGACTATCGACCAATTTAGGGGAAGAAACAACTTTTCCAATGCAGCAAAGTCAATGCCGGGGCCCAAAGCCACCAGGTCAACGACCCCCTGGTCTGATGATCCAATTTGATCAGCTGATGCAGGGACAATGGAGACTTATCCCATCGTATCAGGATCGCTCGCTGTAGAAGCTGAGTGCGACTCTGGGCGTACGGTATCGCCTCGAAGACCGAGACCATGAGCCCCAACACCCGCATACAGAACCGGGAGGACCACCGATGTGACAGCAGGGTTCGCACTGCTGCTTGTAGCGTCAGCAACTTGGCCAGAGGTAGGAACACCTTCGCCTGCTCCGTGTCCAATATTAGGGCCAGATATTCCAGTTGACAAGACGGAGTCAATATCGACTTCTGCAGGTTGATCAGCCAGCCGAAGTCTCTCATCGAGGTCATGGTGATAGCAACATTGTCCTCCAGAGCTGAAGCTGACTCTGCTCGCAGGAGCAGATCGTCGAGGTATGCTACCACAGCAATGCCTCTCTGCCTCAATAGAGCCAGCACCGGAGCCAACAGCTTGGTGAAGACCTGAGGAGCAGAGGCCAGACCGAAGGGAAGTGCCACAAATTGGTAATGTAGGTCCCCTACCGCAAAGCGCAGGAAGCGCTGATGCCGGAGACAAATGGGAACATGAAGATAAGTGTCCCTGATGTCCAGAGACGCCATGAAGTCCCCTTGGTGAAGGGCGGCCACGACCGAGCGGACCGATTCCATCCTGAATTTTCGCGCTCTCACAAAGTGATTGAGTGCTTTTAGGTCCAGAACGGGCCTGACCCCACCTTTTTTGGGCACCACAAAGAGGTTCGAATAGAAGCTGCGGAACCTTTCCAACGGAGGGACCGGCACAATCACCCCTTGTTCGGATAGCGTCTGAACAGCCCCTAGTAGAGCTTCCCGACACCCTGGAGGGAGCCTCGAGTTTGATGGAAAGAACCTGTCTGGGGGTAGAGTACTGAACTCTATCCTGTACCCGGAGGACACCACTTCCCGTACCCACCGGTCAGAGATGCGGGAGGTCCACCGGTCTGTGAACCCCAGAAGCCGGCCCCCCATCATGCGGAGGAGGACTTTTCCTCCGTTTTTTCGGGCTTACGCAGCCAGGGCCGCTTACCGGACCCCGTGGCAGACTTGACTTGCTGGGCCATGAGCCCTTGCCTGCTGAAACGGGCACACGAAAAAAACACTTCTGGCCCGAGGATAAAGACCCCTGCTTATGGCGGTAATCCCGCTTGGGTTCTGGAAGAAAGGTACTCTTCCCCCCCCCCGGTGAAATTCTTGATTTCATCCAGTTGCGCCCCGAAAAGACAACCACCCTGAAAAAGGGAGGTCCATGAGGCCCTTCTTGGGCGCGTGGTCACCCGACCAACACCGCAACCACAGCAACCGTCTGATAATGACTGCAAAAACAGACATCTTCGACAGCATGGGAAGTAGGTCCAAAGCTGCGCCACACAGATAACGAAGACCCTGCACCAGATGGTCTGCCCACTGCAATGCTTCAGGGGAGCACCTGCAGTCCAAATCATTGTGCAACTCCGTCACACATTCTGAGAGTGACTGCGCCACCATGGGCGACGCCACCAGGAACAATGCCTTGGACACCGCCAACGTCCCTCTATCGACAGGATCCTTAAAAGATGGTAACCCTTCCATAGGGATGGTCGTCGCCTTATTCAGGCGAGCCAACTGAGGGTGGACCACCGGGGGGGATGCCCATTTCTGCAAAAGGCTGTCCTCAAAAGGGATAGCGCACAGAGACGTTTGGGCAGTGAAAAGGAATTCTGCGGACGCTGCCATTCCTTATACACAAACTGGTCAAAAAATTGGACATAAGGGAACACCTTAGGGGTCCACGCCGGCTTAAAAGACCCACAAATGTAGGCAGTCTCTTGCGACACCCCAGCCTGGTCCAGCCGCAGCGATTCACGGATGGCGGTGACCAGGGAGCCCACCAACGCCCTTTCGCGCGCCACTGAGGCCCCCTGGTCCTCCCCACCGTCCGAGGGCTCCAGTTCATCATCTGAAAGCTCCACAGGGGTCCCTGTGTCCACAGAGCCCCCTTCCGGTTCAGATTGCTCCCCTGGAGGGGGGGTGGACGCTTTTTCATCACCCCCCGGGCGAAAAACTCTCCCAAAATGGATGTCAATTGATCCAGGGGAACCAGAGGTCCCAGCACAGCTTGCACTTCTGCGGACCCCGCCATTGTACCACCGGAACACTTGTGAGGCCTACAGGCCATGACACCCCCACAACATAGCCCCACCAACTGCCCCACAGAGTGACCGGGTAATGCCCAGGAGGACTCTGCACCGCCGCCACTGACACCCCAGGGAAAGGTCAGCTAGTACTTGCTGTTCTTTTGTGCCCTTGTAATGCTATAGAAGTGCTGTCCGCCCCTGCCGAGCTGCTGTGCTTGCACTGCTGATCAGGAAGAGAGAGAAAAACGGCGCCGACACGCACGTTTTCTATCAGGAAGGCTCACCAAAAATGGCCGCCGAGTGGACACAAGAGGCCAAAGCACTGTTAAAATGGCCGCGGCTACGGCAAAATGGCGGCAATACACCGCACGGCGATGTTAACAGCGCAGGGGGTGTGGCGCGCGGGGGGTCGGGGGGGTGAGGACAGGAAAAAGGGACACCTGGACCGCTGTGTACCCTCCACCGGAAGTTGGCACCGCTAGTCCCCCCCCCCCAGCACCCCGGGGGGAGGGGGGTGTCACTCACCAATCCCGACGAGCGTAGCGGGTAGCCACCCGGTAGCAGACCTTCCTCCCCCCAGGTGGGAAGGGATGCTGCAGGCCAAGCGCCCCTGGACGCGAGCACAGCCCGGTCACTCGGACGCAAGTGGGGTTCACCCACCAGCCCCCCGCATGGAACGGATACGATGCGGCGGACCCCGCTAAGCTAAGGGTGGCTCGCATCCGTCGGCCGTGCTGGGGAAATTGCATGATTCGAGATATCCTCTATGCCCCAGCCGGCTGCTTGATGGCAGTCTTCATCAGATAGCTTGAAAAAAAAAAAAAAAAGCAAAAAAGAAGAAAATGGGGAACCGCAGATCCCATAAGGGAACCAGGTCTAACTCCATGCACTAGGCATAAAAAAAAACTGATATGCTATGCAGAGCTGGGGGGTTATATGCTGAGTGAGGACGGCCCCCTGGGAGGGGTCAGCTTGCTTTTTTTTTTCTGAACTTCGTTCTGCCTAGTCTACTCCTAGTAGGATGTGCATAAACCCCACTTGTCAAGGATGGAGGCTGCGTCTGTCAATGAACGTAAGAGAAATGTAATTTTCTGCTTGTGTGATTGTCTGATTTTCCCAAAAGTCTGCACTAAGATACAAGTCAGAGCTTAGGCATTCTCTGCAACAAACATTTCATTTTTAGTGAGTTACTTCGAAAAGGGTTAATCACCTCTAAAAGGGATTCAGACCCTGCAATTTTCCTCATTAGAACTTCCTAAGAGCATCAGCTGAATAATGATGGACTAAGAGGATCAGCTGAATAATAATGAAAGACACTTTCACATTCACGGTGCACATTGAGACTTCATTCACACTGAACACGGCTTTGAAATTGTGCGAGTTCAAATGAACTCGCACGATCTCAAAGCCGCATTTCAGCCAGACTTCAGGGGTGACTTGAAAGACATCTGTGTGGGGTCATGCACAGATGTCTATTGAAATCGCCCCCGGAGTCCCCAAAAGTAGAGCAGGAACTATTTGTGGAAATTGCGGCGCACGCTCCTGTTGCCGGAAATAGGCTCAGATTTGACCTGTCAAGTCATGCCGATGTGAAAAGGGGGCTGACACCGACAGCTTTTCCTTCAGAGCAACAAAAGGTAGGAATCTGCAACAAAGATGTCTAGGTCAATTTTGAAATTTTTCACATACATGTTTAACATTTTTTTTGTCTAGGAAATTACTTAGAACCCCCAAATATAGCATATTTTCTGAAAGACAATGCCAGGAAGAAGAAAATTTTGACTTTTGCAATTTCTATGTTAAATGAAATTTGCACAGCGGATTATCAAATGCAAATTTTCAGAAAAAAATACACAAATGAATTTGCGTGCATATAAACAATATCAATACCCATTTTTTGGTAAAATATAAAAGATTTTGCACCAAGTGATGCTTTAAAAGCCTATAAAGGCTATCAGTTTAGAGTTAATCAATTATGGTGCTAGAATTATTGGTCTCACCACAACGTTTGCTGTAATACATTACATGTGTGGTAAAAAAAAAATCACTGTTTACATATGCACGCCGGACCTAAGTGCACGTTTGCTTTTGTGTGTGCACATAGGGGAATAGCGGTGCCTTTACATTTTTTTTTTTGTTTTATTTCATTTAACCTTTTTTTAAATTTAACTTAATTGCTATCACAAGAAAAAGCCCCCTTGCGCTAGTTTTGGCAGATGAACTCTTTATGGAGACACCAGGGGACTATTAGACCCTTCATATTTCCCCTGCCCTTCTAAGCAGCTGATGAGCTGCTTCCCTGGCTCTGATGAAGAGGGTTCGTCCTGGAAACGCGTCAGCCTGGCCATACGGACATCGTCCGGTCCATCTGCTGAGGTGGTGTTTTGTCTACTCCTTTGGAGGCTTATTCACCTTGATGCCTTTTATCTCGCTCCGCTTGCGAGTATATGGATTTTATTTAATTTTTTTAATAAACATTTTAATGGTATTGCACTAGGTCGGTGCGCCCCTCTCTTGTGTTTTCTCTTTAGTACTTTTGGATTCCCATGATCCTGAAGAGGGCAGCAAAACCATTAAGTGCTGAGTTACCACCACGTCCATAGAGACTTCATATTAGACCGAGTGCCCTTTGCTACATGGTTTGACACTTGGTAGAGGAATCTGAGCGCAGGAGATTGTTTTTTTTTCCCTGGCCGTAATGCCAGCTCTGAAACCAGAAGTGACAAAATCCTCATAACTTCTGGCTTCATTTGTCACAGAAGAGATACTTCTCCTCTGCAGAAATCCACCCAGACTGCTTACTGTGGTCCCGGTCTCCACAGAGAAAAGAGCAGGCCCATGAACCACCGTGGGCCATATGCTTTCTAGCGCTGTAAATGGGATCATGCTGTTGTAAAGCCACCGAATCACTTTTGCATAATAGCTGATCGCTGGCTGAAAAAAAAAAAAAAAAAAAAACCCCATTACCAGGATCATGGCTGCAGAAAGAAAGGATATGGGCAGCAAGGGTTTAAAGGCTCGTACACACGGGACGATCGTGCGTACGACCGTGTTGAATCGTACGTTGACGGTCGTATGTAGCCTACTGACATGCACACGACGGTCGTACATACAACTTGCGGCCGGCCGAACGTGATGACGCAAACGAGCGTATAATGAGGAAGTAGCGTCACCTTTTGGGCTCCCTTCGAATTTCATGTTCGTTGAAGTGGACTTGGCGCATGCGTGTTTAGCACAATACAACTTTGTTGAACACAGCTGCTCTACACACGACTCAACGGTCGTATGCGAGCTTGTTGACACGACCAAGTTTTCTAGTCTGCACATACAACTCCCACGAACGACCGTCGTACGTTCAACTGTTGAAAGCGCCGCCACAGACGATCGATTCTGCATGCAACGGTCGTAAGTACGACGTGTTGAACACGATCTCGTCCCGTGTGTACGAGCCTTAAGAGTAGGATCTATGTGCCTCCTAGAGGATGGAATGTGCCCGACAAATATCAGGTGATGAGAGGTGCTAGGAGAGCTCTAGGCAAGATTCTGTAGAGCAGTCATATAATTGAATATACTTGGCGAGATAGGCAGACAAGTGCAGAGGTGTCATGTGGAGGGAAACAAGCACACAAAGGGGGTACTGAGGACTGGGGTAATGTACCCTTCGTACTAGGTGGGTGTCAAAGTCAACTGGTGCCAAGGTCAAATCTAAAGATGCAAGAGAAGAACGACTGCTCAGCTCATAGAACAGGTGACCCTGTGATCACGGACTTGACACAGACAAGGACAGCATATCAAGACTCAGGGCAGAGTCTGAAGGTTGTTGATAATGGAGGTTTGCAAAGAAAAGTGGGTCCATGTAACTGAAGTAGCCCTCATGCATGGTGAGGAATACAGTGCAGTGACCTGGAGTGGTCAAGGCAGGTACTGCCTTTCTTGAAGCAGGCCACCTGCAGAACTGTGGGAAATTCTTAAGGCAGCCTGTTCATGAACATGGTATCACCGATAGACAAATGTCTTGCTGAATTGGAAGTTACACATATGAAGGTTCGACCCAGATAATCTGAGCAGTACGAGATTGGGGAGAAGCCTAAGAGTGCAGTGTAAAATACAGGGGGAAGTAGTATTTGGGCCTATGATCGGTGATCTGGATGAGGTGCTTTTGAGAAAGGTCTCCAAGGCACCCTGATGCATGAAGGGTCTTATTTAGGGCTTAACTCTAAAGAACCACAAGATGTGGCAAGTTCAGGAATGTATAAACTACAATGAAGTATGGAGAAATGGGGAGTAAAACCTCATTACATTGCGGTTGCAATTAAAGTTGTAGGATTTCTCATATGAAAGATATAGTATTAAGTCTAATGAAGAGTAAGTAAAAGTCCCTCCCATGATGATATATTGTTGAATGGATATGGGTTCATGTGCAGGATTTTGGATATCCTTTAAAATCCTGCCTAAAGGATAGGACAACCCTTAGTGAAAACAACGAAGAGAGGACAGCAACAGAGCTTCCTTGTATACTTCTCTACATTACAGAGAATAAAAAAGTTGGGATGTATTTGTCTAACCCAGTGTTTCTCAACTCGTCCTCAAGGCGCCCCAACAGGTCATGTTTTCAGGATTTACCTCAGATGAAACAGCTGCGGTAATTACTAAGGCAGTGAAATCAAATCACCTGTGCAAAATAATGGATAGCCTGAAAACATGACCTGTTGGGGCACCTTGAGGACTGGATTTGAGAAACACTGGTCTAACCTATGTGGACATCATGTATAGTTGCATATCTTTCCATCTTCCCAGCCATCAGTGCTACCTGCCTGTTGATTTGGGCAAACATCACTAATTTGTTGCCCTTCCCTTTAGCCTATCCACTGCACTAAGGGTTTTCGCCAAGCTTCTCGTCCTGCTTCCATCTCGGGCACCCCCAGCAGATTTGTCTTCAGACTAACCTAGCCCTTGCAATTGATTCTCTGCTTTAAGCTAAACGGATCACATAAAGTTACCAGAGTTCCAGTTCCCCAATTCATTTTATTTTTAAAATGGTGTCCACCTCAACAGCAACATTTAGATGTCATTAATGCGGTCCTTTTATTTTGTTTACATTGTGCAAAACTAACCTGATCTCGGAAGCAGGCAGGGTCAATCTCTGCTGTGTGCATCTGAAGCCCTCTGGTCTTAATTTTTGGGATTCTGTGCAGCTGGCTACCCAGCATGCACCTCGCGGTCTTGCGGCTGTGCAGTAATGCCACTGCACGGCGCTCTCTTCCTGACAGGTTGCCATAGCAACGGCGGCGTTGGCGGAAGTTCCTGACCGTTGCTGTAGCAACCTGTCAACCAGGACATCCCGGTCCTCTTGATCGCACCATTTCCGGTATTGAAATCATGCAAGATTACGGTACTAGGTGATCCCCATGGACTCCTGGGATAGACAACGCCGGTATCCCAGGAGACCATGGGAACTGCCTAGTTACCTCATCGCTTAGGCGGCTGGAGCCCAGGATGATGCGATACAGACTTCATCAAACTCCTGGCAGACTCTCCATGAGCACTCAAAGATCATACAATTGCACTTTCAATTTAAAACATTTAAACACGTCAGGTGTGTCAAAGACAAAATAGGCGTCCAAAGTTTAGCCCTCGTTCACATCGAGCCGATTTGACATGCATTTTGAAAGGTCAAATCGCATGCAAAATCGGAGCTGATTGCTGGCAACGGCATGTCCTGAATAGGTGCGACATCGATTTTGTGGCGCTGCACCAATTTCCTGCACTACTTTTGGCAACTTTGGGGGCGATTTCAACAGACATCTGTGCATGAACTTGCACAGATGTCTCTCAAATCGCCCCCAAAGTTGGACTGAAATGCTAGTTTGAAATCGTGTGATTTCAGCTGAACTCGCACTATTTCAAAACCTGCATTCAGTGTGACCCTAGGCTAAGAGTTAATTTTCTTTAGAGATCAGAAAATAGAAAAGCCTGTCCACTGCCAGCTAGCTGTAGAGAAAGACTTCTGCTCTATATGTGGAAGTAGTGGTCTTTCTGACATACCCATACAGCTCTTTTTGATGCAAAGGGAGAACCTGATGCAAACGCCATAAAATATATGTGAAAACCGAAAAAAAAGGGATTTTTTGAATAACTTACCGTAAAATCCTTTTCTCTGAGTTCACTGACAGACGCAGCCTTCTTATGACACATGGGTTTATGCTCATCCTACTAGGAGTAGCCTAGGCAAAACAAACAAAAGTGTAGGTTGGCCCCTCCCAGGGGGCCGTCCTCACCTTAGCATATAATCCCCCTTCTCTGTACAGCACATCAGTTCATAACAAGCCATACAAACTCAACGCAGAGGGTTGGGTGCTGCGTCTGTCAGTGAACTCAGAGAAAAGGATTTCACTGTAAGTTATACAAAAAATCCCTTTTTCTCTTCCGTTCACTGACAGACCCAGCCTTCTTATGACACATGGGGACGTCCCAAAGCTGTGCCAATCAAGAGGGGTGGGCAAAATTATAACATCTGTACCCAACAGAAAAACACCCTCTCAGGCGGTGCTGACTGTGCCTATACTGCCGCTTGTAATACTTTGCGGCCAAAAGCAGCATCCGAGGATGCCGAAACATCAATTTTGTAAAACGTAGTAAACGTGTGTACTGAGGCCCAAGTAGCTGCCTTGCACACCTGAGACACCGAGGCTTGGTGTCTAAACGCCCAGGAAGTACTAACTGCCCTGGTGGAATGAGCCGTGACTGGAAACGGGGGAACCTTGCCCCGAATCTCATATGCATGAGTCACGGTCTTCCGTATCCAACGAGACACGGTAGCTGACGAGGCCGCCATACCTTTGCGCGACCCTTCCGTCAGCAAAAACAAAGAATCAGACTTCCGAAAGGAAGCTGTAGAACTTAAATACACCCGCAAGGCCCTCACCACATCCAAAGAATGCAGCTCAACTTCTTTGGGATGTGACTGGTGCGGGCACAATGAGGGGAGAACAATAACCTCATTTAAATGAAAGGAAGAAACCACCTTCGGAAGAAATGAAGGGGAAGGCCGCAGAACTGCCTTGTCCTTATGGAGGACCAAGTAAGGTGACCTGCAGGATAATGCTGCTAACTCCGACACCCACCTGGCAGATGTAATAGCTACCAAAAAGGCCACCTTCTGTGACAACAACTGTAAGGGAATGTCCCTAATCCTTTCATAAGGTGGCTTCTGCAACACAGAAAGCACCAGATTCAAATCCCACGGTGCCAAAGGTGACCGTATTCGAGGAGCCACATGACGTACTCCCTGTACAAATGTACGGATCAATGAATGAGACGCCAAGGGCCGTTGAAAAAGAACCGTCAGGACCGAAATCTGCCCCTTAAGCGTACTTAACGCCAGGTTCTTGTCCAGTCCTTGCTGCAGAAATGACAGTACTCTGGACACTCTATAAGAGCGGGGGTTCCAACCCCCTGCCTCGCACCAAGTAATATAGGCCTTCCAGGTCCTATGATAAATCTTACGTGAAGAACTCTTACGTGCTTTAATCATAGTAGGGATTACAGAGTCAGCGACACCCCTATGCCTCAATACCTGGGACTCAATAGCCAAGCAGTCAAAGCCAGCGAGGGTAAAGCATGGTGCCAGATGGGCCCCTGAGACAGGTGGTCTTCACGAAGTGGAAGATGCCACGGAACCTCTGCCACCATCCGCACTACGTCGGCGTACCAAGGACGCCGGGGCCAATCGGGAGCTACCAGGATTGTCGGGATTCCCCCCGCCTCTACCCCGCGTACAACCCGCGGTAGAGCCTTTAGAGGAGGAAAAATGTACAGCAGCCGATACTGACCCCGAGGCCTGTGAAGCACTGCCCCCCGAAGGACCGAAGCCGCCTCCGCGGCTGTTGCTGTGCTTCTTGTTCCGCCCTGATGGCTTACCTACGCCACCTCCGTGGCATTGACCGACTGAACCAGAACATCGCTCTCAGTTCCGGTACCTACATCGACCAATTGAGGGGAGGAAAACTTCTCCCCCCCTTTAGGGCCGGAACCTGAATCCCCCAAACCAAGGGTTCCCGGGACTGACGCTCCGACCTGATCGGCCCGTCCAGGGGCAGAGGAGATTCCCGTATACAGAACCGTAAGGAGAACCACTGGTGCGATCACAGGGTTCGTCCTACCTGAAGTGTTGGAAGCTTGCTCGGTGTTAGAAACACCCCTGCCTGTACCGTGTCCGGAATCAGACCCAGGTACTCCAGCTGGCAAACCAGCTTTAATGATGACTTCTGTCTGCTGAGCGCCTGACCGGCGCCTAGAAGCGCCTCCCGACGCTCCTGCGGGAGCTTCAAGTTTGAGGGGAAGGACTTTTCTGGGGGCAGAGAGCTGCTTGCAACCCCTAGAAACCGGCCTCCCACCCGTGAGGCGGGTGGGGGCAACCCATCATGCGGAGGCACACTTGTCCTCAGTTTTTTCGGGCTTACGCTGCCAGGGCCTCTGGCTGTGGCCCATGAACGCCTTCCCGGCCTTGCCCGCTTGGCCAGGCGCCCGAAAAAACTTCTGACCAGAAGAGACAGGACCCTGCCTACGACGATGATCTCGTCGCTTCGGCTCTGGAAGGAAAGTACTCTTCCCTCCCGTGAAATCCTTAATTTTATTCAACTGTGGACCAAACAGACGCCCTCCCTGAAAGGGCAGGTCTGCCAGAGCTTTCTTTGAAGCCTGGTCGCCCGACCAAGAGCGGAGCCACAGCACCCGCCTGATAATTGAAAAAACAGACATTTTTGACAATATGGGGAGAAGATCCAAAGCAGCATGGCATATGTAGCGGAGACCTTCTTCCAAATGTTGCACCTGCTGTACTTCAGCCTGTGCACATTCACTAGACAAACTAGTGCGCAGTGCGGCAGCGTGCTCACGAAGAGACTGTGCCGCCATAGCCGTTGCTAGCGCCGGCCGCATGGCTGACCCAGCCAACAAGAATAGTGCTTTAGACACTGTCTCTGTGCGGCGATCGGCCGCCTCCTTAAAGGATGGTGACCCCTCCAAGGGGATGGTGGTTGCCTTATTCACACGAGCCACGGCAGGGTCCACTACCGGGGAAGCCCATCTCTTAGTAAAGCTTTCCTCAAAAGGGTAGAGAACAGCAAAGGTTTTAGGCAAAGCCAAGGAACTTGGTGGCCTATGCCATTCCTTGAACACTGCCTGTTCAAACACCTGATCATAAGGGTAAGCCCTAGGTGACCTAGGGGGTCTAAGCAGTCCACAAACATATGCTGACTCATGCGACTCCCCTGTTTGGTCCAGTCGCATAGAGTCGCGAATATCAGCGATCAGTGCTTCCACTATCTCTTTATTCCGCGAACTAGGAGCCTCCTGATCCTCTTCGCCCTCTGAAAGATCCACAGGTGTGACCACTGAGGCGCTTTCTAGATCCGAATCCTCCCCTGAGGAAAGAGGGGGGTGGGCGCTTCTGGGGGCCCCTTGGAACGAGTCCCCCTGCCAGGGGAAAGAACTCCCCAAACACCGACCTCAGCTGTTCCAAGGACACAAATGTTCCTGGGGTGGACTGTAGATCTGCAGGTACCCCTGCCATAGTATTGCTGGCCTCTGATATCTCAGCCCGGCAACCCCGCTGTGTAACCACCACCTCTACCCCACAAATCAGCCAGGGAGACCCGGGCAGATTACACCCACCGCTACCGGCACCCAAGAAGCGCCAGCTATACTTGCTGCCTCAGCACTCCAACCGAAAGAGCAATGCCCACGAACTACTGCACGCCAGGAGCTTGTTCCTGTGTGTCAGCCACGCTGTCCAAGCGCAAACCGGAAGCCCACTTCCGTTTTTAAGCACTTCCTGCACAAGGACTGCAATTCTCCCAACCGACCACTGGGGGCCGCCAGAGAGCAGGCTGGAAACCACATGGTTCTCAAACAATGGACGCGGCCATTACACACGTGCGGTCGGCCACGAACGAGCGGTGCTCCAAAATCCAATGGCGACGACCCGCCTGACAGTGCTCCGGACGGTCGGTGCAGATTCGAACGGTTAGTGCAAAGGTGCCTGCGGGGGATGGAGGGAGGAGGGTGAGTGGGGGGAAGGCCTCTAACGGACCCCCACCGGCTGGCCACCACAGTGCTGCCCAGGTGTCCACTCTCCATGCCCCTAGGGCAGAAGAGGGGTCCACTCACCAATCCGACGGGCGCAGCGGGTAGCCACCCGGAGCAGACCTACCTCCCCGCAAGGAGGCATGCTGCTGGCCAGGCCACTGGACAGGCAAACCAGTCACTGGGCTCTAGTGGGTTTTAGCCACTGGCCGCCCGCACGGAACGGGCGCTATGCGGTGGGCCCCCCTAAGGGTGCTCGCATAGTGTCGGCCGGACTGGGGAGAGATTAGGATTCGAGATATCCTCTATACCACCAGCCAGCTTCTTGATAGCAGTCTTCTCTAGATGAATCTTCAGGAGACCGCAGATCCCATAGGGAACCAGGTCTACTCCTTGCACTAGGCAAATAAAAACTGATGTGCTGTACAGAGCAGGGGGATTATATGCTAAGGTGAGGACGGCCCCCTGGGAGGGGCCAACCTACACTTTTGTTTGTTTTGCCTAGGCTACTCCTAGTAGGATGAGCATAACCCCATGTGTCATAAGAAGGCTGCGTCTGTCAGTGAATGGAAGAGAAAGCAGAACAGGGCTTCCGAAATTACAACATGGAGCATCTTAAAGCCCCACTTATAAACAAATTCATCACTCTCCCACCCACCTCAAAACTAACTGGTATAACAAACTGAAAAAAACCCCAAATAGCCCTATCTAAAGGCCTTAAAAAAAAGGCACCGGTCACCAACCTAGTTCATCAGGTATATAGACAAAAGTGGCCTCAGCCAGCGCCGCTCCAGCCACGTCCCCCTGACATGTTTTGCCCCGCTTACCGGGGCGAAACTTGTCAGGGGGTTGCGTGGCTGGAGTGGTGCTGGCTGAGACCACATCCATCGCACTGGTTTGGTGAGCAGTGCCTTTTTTCCTCTTCCATAATGCTCTTACACCTCTGAATGGTGCACTGACGCCAGCTCCCTTCACTGCAACCAGCGGAGAGATCTGTCTCAGCAGCACCAAGTTTCATTTGGAATCCTATCTAAAGGCCCTTTTAATTTACCTGTAGCTGTGTTCATGCAACACTCTGGCCTCAATCCTTCTCTTTTGGTTACTTTGTGTAAGGGTCCTTCTGAATAAGGTAAGCAAACCAATAAGCCTGGCAGGATGGGCTAGAGGAGGGTGAAGGGGAATGGTGGTAGGAAGATACAGATTTTGGATTTTCCATCCAAAAAAAATCCAACTGAAACTATAAATTAAGGAATAAGCCAGTTTTAGTTGCAGAATCATTTCTTCCAGTAACAAAATACTCAGATTATATGGCCAATATCAGCTGGTCATATAAGCTTTTCTAAAAGTATAAACAGATCTTATCAAATCTGGAAATGACTCAGTCGATAGAACTGGAAAGAAGAAATCAACAAGATGCCGTACACTTAAGAAAAAAGGCATCTTTAGAACATTCAAGAACTTTAATATGCAGTTTAAATTAGAACTAATATTTTTTTGTTTGCAACTGCAGTTTTTATTATCAGAAGTCTATTCGGTATGACTGTAAAACTTTCCACCCCAAAGATAAGAAGTGATGTCTTGTTACAGGCAACTAAATTAACACCCAGCAATGAATCATATCTGTCTTTCCACTTTCATAGTTTTGCTTTCATTTCATTACTTCTAGTTTACCAGTGTTGACAAAAGATCTTGATTTGACTATAACCCAAAATAAAAAAAAAATTCAATACCGATTCCTGACCTGGACAAGACAATAAAACTTTTAACCATACATCAAATTAATTGCTCTATCAAAAAAGATCATGCAGATTTAATGTCATAGTTGATACTTTCGTTAGCTCATCAACTTCTATTTTTGCGACAAGGAAAAAAAAAAAATTCATATTTAGTCAATTCGTCATGGTATCAGCAATCTAGATTTCCTAAGTGAAATTAAGTGCAAAACAAGATCATGGTGATGCAGATAGGTGGAGAATGCAGACCGCTGATGAAAAATATACCGCACAATAGGACCACAAAAATCTCTGTACAACCAGCCTAAATTCTATTAAAACGAGGATCTATGTAACCTATACACTCGATTTGTACCCATTCAGGCAGGCTCTTGTACAACATACTTGGTGGTATATATAAAGGAGATTGTTCAACCAGACTAACGTGATGAGATTACAAATAAGCTGCAAAGAAGCTGATTTTTTTTTCCACCGTTTCTATGATTGTCATTGACTTATTTTATACATCACTGGGAGTGGTTACAGTCATGATATATCAAATACAACTTTGGCAGTCTAAGGCTTAACCACATCCCGTCGGGCCTATCGCAAAATGACGGCCGGGCAGTATCTCTCCCGCTCTGACTGGACGTCCTTCAGAACGAGGCGAGCAGCACGGCAATCAGCAGTGTGGTGTGTCGCTACAGCCTATGACATAGGCTCTTTACCATGTGATCAGCTATGTCCAATCACAGCTGATCACAGTTTAACTAGGAATTGCCATTTATCGACATGCTCTGTAAATAAATAAAACAGCCCGCTTTTATAACACTTTATGTAAATTCTGCCACTTTAAAGCTTTTGTTACTTCATTACAAAATTTAAAAAAATAAATAAATTAAAAACACAAACTTGGATGGTGCTGCTGCATAGTACTTTTTCTTTTGCTTATTCCATAGTTATACTTCAAATACTGCTAGTCTATGTTCATTTTGCCCTCCAAAAATAATCCTACTCCTTTCTCTGAGACCTTACTGAAAATCTCAGCATGCAAATTTGATTTTTTATTAGTCACATGCAGCTACCTTTCACGGTTCCTGCTTGACATCCTTTCATGCACACAGGGAAAGGGAGGGGTTTCTAGTTAACTTCTCTTAAAAGTTACGTGTGACAAACAATACATCACCCGTCAACTCTTAAGTTAGTCATTGATGGAGCAATTGGTTGATTCTCTCATCAACAATCCCTGCCGGGAGAACACACAGTGATTATTGCTGGCAATAAACACATGAAAAAAATCAGAGAGGATGGTTGTAGCCAAGTTGATCAATCGGTCAACTTGGGTACAATCAACCATCCAAAACCTGATTTGAATCTCGGCCGGTCCCTGCTGAACTGGCTGCGATATCAAACTGTGTATGACCGGCTTAAGTTCAGCACACACTGGCTAAATTTCGATCAGTGTGTGGCCATCCCTGCTCAGCACAAGTCATAGAAAAAGTGATGGCAGAAAAACGACCAAGTGGTCCACCGAGTCTACCCCATTTTTATTTTTTTTAATGTATACGTTTTTGTTTTGTTTTTTTGTATAGATCTGCTTGATTGTTAGAGGGCAATTCCTCCATCTACCCCATTGTGTGGATGGAGGAGCTACCCATTGATGCACATTTTTACTGTAAGCTTGCACCAACCATGAAAGATTGCAGAAGTATCCATATGTTTGTGGGAAATGGCACACTGACCTTTATGTCCTTAGGCTGGCCATACATGTTAGATTTTCTGTCCAACTTTAGATTTACCATAAACCACATAATATGAGGTCAAAACTAAACACTTTCTATTTTATCAAATTAGGCAGGCCCTTGTACTACATAGTTAAAAAGGAAATTAAAGAAAATTGGACAGAAAATCTAAAATGTATGGCCAGCCTTAGTGATTAATATGGCAAGCATGACTGGAAAGAATCACCCATTTAGAAAAAATACATCTATGACACTGGCCATCGGCAATCTTTAAAGTAGAACTAAAGACAAAACTTTTACCATGATTTGGATAGAGTGGTTAAGAGTTAAAACCTTGGGCAGGTTTTTATTGTTCTCGGTGTCACCATAAAGGCTAGTTTACATTAGTGTTGCTCTCAAGATCAATGTGCATTCGGATCACTCTTCAGAAAGCATTTGACAGGCGATGAGGCATTGTATGCAAAAACACAGATGGATGAAAATCAGAATGTATATCCGCACTAATTTCTTTGCGCACACATCTTTACTGTAAATGTTCATTGGCGCTTTATGTATAATCAGAATAGATCACATGGAGGAGTCTCAAAAACAAAAAAAAAAACAAAAAAAAAAGTCCATGGCTCAAATTTATACACATAATAAACTTGAATCTGTGCATCATTATGGAGCTTCTCGATCCTGAAATACCACATAAACTTATTTTACCTTGCACTCAATCTCTGCTTGCTTGCGCTTTGCTTCAGTCAGCTGAGCTTGCAGAGTCTTGTTTTGTGCAGACATATATTGCACTTTAGCTTGTAAGCTGTTGACCTCCTGCTCTGCTCTTCTGAGATGGTTGCTGTTTATCTGGTTCTGTTGTGAAAGGGAAAAAACAAAAAAAAAAGAGATAAGGTGTAAAAAACCTGACTGAGAAATGAAACAGACAACCAAGTAAAAATAACAGATTTGCAGTGCAGTGGCTTGTGACCAATGATTTGTTTGCTTACTTATTAAAATGATCCTGGTACACGGAGCTGGAGATGGGAATGGTATTTGTAGGGGAACTCCTGCAAATATGAATAGGTTTTTTTTTCTAAGCACATGTACACTTCATCTATACTTCTAAATCTATACCCAGTGAATCCTGCAAGCAACAGTCATAATTACTCGCTGTAAGGCAACTATATTTTCTATCAAGGATATAATCCTGACTTATCCCATTTCCATTGCTGGACAAACTATTACATTATAGGCCTCATGCATACTGGGTTTAAAAAGTTTTATTTTAGTCTGTAAAAGCACTTCTATGTTAGCCTATGTGTTCATGTACACATAAGTGTTTACAGGCATATTAGAAGAGGGGCGCTGAAAAAAAAAAAACACGCATCAAAACCAGCAGCTGAAGAGCAGAAAACTGCTGAACGTGTCTAAACGTTAGATGCATCCATGCATGTTTGAACGTTCATACAATGCTATGGTCAGAATACATTTTTCTGGCCATAAGGATCCATTAAAGCTCAAACAAGTTACGCACCTAAATGCGTGTACAATACGAGGCTGTGTGTGAATTTTTCAAGCAGCTTTTCTTCTGCCAAGAGTTACAATGTTCAGAGAGAGAAGAAAAGCCTGAGGCCTTATACATGTACCCTGACATACTGAGTTGGAACATCGTCGTCTTACGAATTACCACTTGCTTACGGTCTCACAGCAGATTCACTGCTACAGGGCATCCGCGCTTCACAGGATCAAATATATTATATATACATATACATATACATACACATACACATACACATACATATATACACATACACACACATACACAACATGATCATGATCCTGCACTTCTGGGTATCGGGTGCGAGCTGCCTGCGGCTCACTCTCACTGTGATTTTACACAGCAGGAGCTGATCAATGGGTCCCGATCCAATGTCTGCCAGCACCCGCTGATCATTCAGTACACTGACAGAATGGCAGTCTGCCTATGTAAACAAGGCAGATTGCCATTCGGTCAGTACAGAAGACATGGATCCTGTGTTCCTATAAAAGCAGAAACACTGATCCATGTCTTCCACTAGTAAAATCGCCTCCCCCACTACACCGAAACATTAGCTAGGCGCACAGTTAACCCTTTGATCACCCCTGTTAACCCCTTCCCAGCCGGTGTCATTAGTACAGTGACAGCACATATTTTTAGGGCTGATCACTGTATCAGTGTCAAATAAAAAGGGGTGGGCCAGCAACAACTGTACCCAACATAATCTTCTCAGGAGGCACCAGCCGCGCCTATACCACCGCCTGCAAAACTTTGCAGCCAGAAGCAGTATCCGTGGATGCTGACACTACACCTTGTAAAATTTTAACACAAAAGTGTACCCCGAGGCCCTTGTAGCCGCCTTGCACACTGAGACACAGAGGCTTGGTGTCTGAAAACCCAGGAAGTGCTAATCGCCCTGGTGTAATGAGCGGTGACTGGAAAAGGGGATTCTTGGCCCCCACCACTATATGCATGGGTCACAGTCTGTCTGATCCAATGGGATATATTAGCTGATGAGACCGCCAAACCTTTGCACGGTCCTTCCGTCAGTACAAAGCATCAGACTTCCGAAAAGAAGCTGTAGCCGAGGAATACACCCGCAGAGCCCTTGCTACATCCAAAGAGTGCAAAGCAATCTCCTTGGTATGAGACGGGTGTGGACACAATGGGAGAACAATGTCCTCATTAAATGTGAAAAGAGGAAACCACCTTCGGTAGGAACAAAAGGAGAAAGGCGCAGCACCGCCTTATCCTTATGAAGGACCAAGTAGGGAAACCTACATGACAAAGCCGCCAACTCAGACACCCGCCTAGCGGATGTAATGGCCACCAAAAAAGCCACCTTTTTGTGACAGCAATTGTAAGGGAATATCCCTGATTTTCTCATATGGCGGTTTCTGCAGTACAGAAAGTACTAAATTTAAATCCCACGGTGCCAACTGCGACCGTACCTGAGGAACTACATGACGTACACCCTGTACAAATGTACTTATCAAGAATGCGTAGCTAAAGGACGTTGAAAAGGGAATCGCCAGATTTGGTATCCGGGCCTTGCTGCAAGAAGGCCAGCACCCGGGATATAGAGAAAGAGCGGGGGTTCCAACCCCCCGCCTCACAGCAGTCAATATAATCCTTCCAGGTGCGATAACATCTGCGCGAAAAACACCTACGCGCCTTAGGCATGGTAGGGATCACGGAGTCAGACACCCCTATTCCTCAGCACCTGAGACTCAATAGCCAAGCCAGCGAGGGTAAAGCAGGATGCAGGATGGGTCCCTGTGACAGCAGATCTTCGCAAATCGGGAGCCGCCCGGGAACATCTGTTACCATCTGCACCACGACAGTATACCATGGGCGCCAAGGCCAATCTGGAGCCACCAGGATTGTCAGGATTCCCTTCACTTCTATTCTGTGCAGGAGCCATGGTAGAAGCTTGAGAGGAGGAAAGGCGTACAGAAGCCTGTACTGGAACCAAGGTGCGACTAATGCGTCCGTTGCGGCCGCCAACGGGTCCCTTGTCCTGCACACAAAGGTCTGCCCCTTGTGATTGAACCTGGACGCCATTAGGTCCACATTGGGGTGCCCCACCGTTTGCAAGTCTGGAGGAACACTTCTGAATGCAGAGACCATTCCCCCTGATCCAGAGTCTGGCGACTGAGAAAGTCCGCTTGCCAGTTTACTACGCCCGGAATGTAGATGGAGGAGATTGCCGGCACGCGAAGTTCTGCCCACCTCAGAATGAGGGCCGCCTCCACAGCTGGTGCCGAGCTCCTTGTTCCGCCCTGATGGTTCACGTACGCCTAACCGGGGGGGCCGCGCAGCCTTGCCGACCAGTGGGAGAGACAGAGCCTGATTGCCCTCAGCTCCAGCACATTTGTGGTTGTTTACACGACCTCGACTCCCGTTAGTCCGAGACAGAGAGG
>BLSH010277625.1:6104312-6150712 GCA_018402905.1 Glandirana rugosa
AAACCTTTACTAGTAAGAAGTGAATGACTCATACATTATTTACGACACGAATAGTAACCGACATATATATACACACATACATACATATACATATACACACACACTGCTCTTTCTTGCTCAGTCTGGTGCATCAGCAGGCCATGCAAAATTAATGGGCTGCCTTAAAACAACCTGGGTTAACGCAAAGCATCAAAGTGGCCAAATCTGAATAGGTTTCACAAATACATCAGTAATGGAAGCCTGGGTCACATTTTGTATGACTCAGGAGACTTCATCCTTTCTTATTTTTACCTTACCTACCCAAATATAACTGCAGATGCAACATTAGAACCAGCCCTGAAAATGCAACACAAAATTCACATGGCGACACAGCCAATGATAAGCACAGCATTTATTACATACTCAGTAAGTGAAGAATGATCATTTCCAAATGCCATACAACATTAAATCATCACCAAGGTCTGAAGAAAGAATACAAGTGAGATAAAGTGCAGCCAGGCTTCTTACCAATTGCTGTTGTTGCAGATCGCTGATGGCATGGTGAGCCTGCTCCAGCTTACTGCTGGACTCATCATTCTGCTGTTTCATGGTGGCCAGTTCCCGTTTTATGAGGTAGTTTTCCTCTGCCTCCTGGGCCCTTGTCACTTGTCCCTTTGGACATAATTTAAGGTTTTTTAAGCAATCCAGGTGAAAATAAATAGCTTTCTGAGGGCATGTGCAAACAATTAATTCACAGCAAAGCATACGCCTAAAGTGCATATGTTGGCACACACAGTGGGGCAGCCATTTTGTAGTACAATTTAAAGGATATTGTCTGGGACAAATAGGTTATTTTACAGATCATAAATTCCACTGTCTATTCCAGTCAGCAAAAACTGCACATTTATTTTTCCAAAATAGGTTGTTTTGGATGTTGCATTTTTTTTTTACATGCCTCATAAAAAGCTGCCATTTACATGGAATAGTGCAGCATTATGAAAGAGCTCAGCAAACCATCCCATACTTCGATGCTCTATACTTCTTAAACCATTGACAATAATATGACTAATTAGGGCAGGCACCAAGAGGCATGAGGCCAGTCTGTGTCTTTGGTACACATACAAGGCCATTAGTAAATTGAATGTGTTGACAAGTGCATAAAATAGCAAATGGCTGTTGTCCACTGACAACAGTAAAGTGCGTTTGGGAGGCAGGGTTATGCAACATCAAAAAGTAATGCACTTTTCAAAAATAAAAATGCACATACCATATATTCAGAGTTAGCAGCAGGTCCCATATGCATTAGATGTCCTAAACTGCCCAAGTTATGTTTCCAGTTCCAAAAAAAAATTATTTTGTATAATTAAAATGTCAAAATACAAAAATGGTTGCCTCTGTGTGCAAGTAGCAGCTGTGTACTAAACCCCTCAGAAGCTTTTACAATTAAACTTACAGATTAATTCTGGACTGCGTTATTGGAGCTTGTTCAATAACTAAAAATGGAGCAAGCATAATGAAGATGAGATTTGTCATTCCAAATTGGTTTTAGTTCATGCAAAATGATCAAGCTTGACTCATGCAATGCAGTTAGTTTTTATGATCATTTAAAAATGTTAATTAGTTGGACCAATAGTTTTGTTCAAATGATTTTAAAAAAGAGCATGGAGGGGTTAGAAACATTGGATTAGGGCAGCGTGCAGTTCACCGTGATTTTGCATTAAAATATTAAGACTGTTACGCTATTTTACAATTAGCGGGGGGTAAGGAAGATTACTTAGATGCATGTAAAATAGAGCATGCATCACCCCAGAGCAAAAAAAAAAAAAAAAAAAAACACATTAAAATACTGTACCATCTGGGGTTTTAGTTTTATTGAGGAAAAATGTAATGACAATACCTGGATCAATCTATCTGCCAAGGATGCACTTTCCTATGAAAAGGGAAAAATTCAGAAAGAATTTCAGAAAAGACAGATGAAAAATAAAGTGACCAGAAAATAAATCAGGTGTGTAGTGTCAGCATGGCTCCTACCTCCTTTGAATATACCAAGAGCCAAGGCAAAACTACTTCAAGTTTAAGGATAGCCACTGGGATTTTTGGTAAGCAAACATTACATTTTTAATGCAACTTCTAATTTCCCCCCTTATTCCTGACATAACACTACACATCAGGATTATTCCCTTTTTTCCAAATCAACTATAGACAAGTTTCCCAGCCAATGTTTTTCTACGTAGCCTCGATTCCACAGTACAACAATTTTGAACCTTAAACAGGGGGGGGGGGGGGATTATTAAAACCATAAAGAGGTTTGCTGCAATTAGCAGGATAAAACTGGTTTGATACAATTTTCTAAATAGATCTTTGATATTAGTTATACTTTTATTTGACCCCAAAAGCAGGTGTATAGAATAATTTTATAAAAAAAAAAAATAGTTTCAATAGATTCAAAGGAGGTAGATCTTTATAAATTTGGAGGTGCGCAAGATGTCGTGCAGAAGCAAAGATTTCATAGAGAGAAGATCATTTAATGACATGTGCAGGGTGGAATAAATAGCATGGAATCAAGCATTTTAAATCCCGCACCAGCCCTTCAGCAGGATTGCAATGTTCTGCCCAAACAGATTCTGGATGAACAGAATAAGAGCAGAAACTACCGTTTCTTAAAATCTAGGTTTCCACAACAGCAAAATTATTGTTGGCATAAACCAAAAAGGCACTCGTTCACATGAACTTCCCTGCAAAAAAGGACTGTTAGCTTGTACCCGTTTACATTTTTCATAGTTTGACCATATTTCTTGCTTTTGTCATAGATTGAGATGCCTTTAATGCAGTTTTCATATTACTGATGCTGTTAAACAATGAGAGAAACTGTTCAATATAAAAGGCACATTGTGAAAACATGTTTGTTCAATACAGAATGAGCTAGTGAGAAAAATGACACACAAACGAGAAACATTCAGGTGGGTTGAAAACCCACATAAGCTTTTTTGGGCGTCTTAAAGTGATACTTAACACATACTGTCTCATTTACATTGTCCCTTCTATTTCCGTATACAAATTGATGGCACTGCGTTTTTTTTTTTTTATTATTATTAATATAATTAAAGTTCCCATGTGATATACAGTTGTCACATGGCCCAGCTCTCTCACAGCCTGTCTGCAGTGAAACATAAGCAGGAGGAGCTCCTAGTCCTCTGCTGCTGGTCACATTCAAAAAACAAAAATAATAAAAAAAACAAACAGCTTTTGGGATACAGAATAAAAATGAATTAAATATCAATAAAACAATTTTACATGGTAATACAAATATACATTTGAAATCAAATCTATTAATTTTTGGCAATAACATGGTGTTAGCAGATTTCTGCCATTCGCAGGCTGTGCCCCGCCCCTCCAGCCTGTGTCTTAGAATAAGAGGTGGTGAAGCCACCATCAACTGACATGTAATATCCAACCCCCATTGTCTTTAGCTGGTTAGTGGGCATGGGGAAGGAGGGAGAGTAGGCTGTCATTTACAACTGAGTATACACCCATACATGTGACTTTATAGTCACATGGGCTGCTCAGATGTGATTGGGACAAAATGCTCAGCATAGAAACTCACTGAAAACTGACCATGTGCAGAGCTGCCACCAGAGCTGCAAAATCCCTAGCTGAATTGGGGACATGAACAAAAGGTGGAGATTGATAGCAGCAGGATCAACCAGTTTTTTTTTTTTGTTTTTTGTTTTTTACAGAATACATAAAACAAATTTCATAGTGACCGAGTATGAACAGCATGTAATACACAATTTATTGATATTTTTGTATGATGTGGGTTTAGTAACACCAAGTACACAGGCGAGAGTTTTCTATAACTAGTGCCCAATGCATATTTCCAATAGGCTTTTTTTAATGGGGGATATAATTTTCACCAATGTATTCCCTAATTTAGGAAATAGGAGTGATATTGTGGTGCGTCCTGCCGATAAGGGCGGTGGGATAGTGGTTATAAGCAAGGAGGCATATGTAGGGGAAATGAACACATTGTCTGATTCTGAAACCTACATCCCCTTAAGTAACAACCCTACCTCTAGATATGAGAGAGATCTTGTTAAATTGTTAGACTCAGGTTTTAATAGAGGTATTCGATAAAAAAGAAAAAGCATTCTTATTTCCCGTTGCACCTAGGGTGCCCACCATTTAATTTCTTCCCAAAATCCATAAGGATTTGGCCAACCCCCCTGGGTGGCCTATCGTTAGTGGATTGGATTCCGTCACTTCCCGAATTGGGAAGTACATTGACGCTTTCCTACAGCCTTGCCAAGACACGGTCTTATATTGAGAACTCCAGGTCCAGGTTATTTGCATGCTCGGTGGGATTGAGTGGAGGGAGGGCTACATCTTGGTCACTGCTGATGTAGCCTCCCTCTACACTATTATATCCCACCGTGATGGATTCGAGGCGGTTGAACTTTTCCTCGACAGGGATTCTGATTTGGCCCCCATGCAGAGGGAGTTCATTCTTGAGCTACTTAGATTAGCCATGGGGCATAATTATTTTTGGTTTTGCAGCTCCCACTACCTGCAAAGTAGGGGAATCGCTATGGGAACCAAATTTCCCCAAGTATGGCAAATCTTTTTATAGCCAAATGGGAGGAGGACGTTGTCTATACTGAAGGGAGACCGGAGGTGTTCTTCTGGGGCAGATATACAGACGACGTCCTCCTGTGGAATGGCGACCTGGATTCACTGCAGAATTTCATGGTGGGACTGAACAATAACTCACTAGGTATAGTGCTTCAGTATGAGGCTAGTAGCTCCAACATTCACTTCCTTGATCTCAATATTGAGGTTAGGAATGGAGCTTTGATTACCTCCACTTTTTTTAAAGCCACAGATCGGAATGGTTATATAGGGTGTGGGAGTTGCAATCACCCCAGTTGGCCTAAATCTGTCCCCAAGGGACAATTCATTCGCTTACGGCGTACTTGTTCCCTTGGGGAAGATTTTAGACAGGCTAAAATCCTCAGATAGATTTTCTGACAAGGGGTACTCTGGTGGTGGACTTGACAGGGTCATTGCAGAGGTTGGCGCTATGGATATAACCCCTATGCTGGAAAATAGGAATAGGTCATTGGAAGCGAACCAGAGAGATTTTAGGTTTTCTTTTCTAACCACCTTTTTTAAACATCATGCTGTGAAAAGGATTTTTAAAGAAACATTGGGCCGTTTTAAGACACGACAAGGTCCTGGGGCCAGTGCTCCCCGAGCAACCTTCAGTTATTTTTAGAGGGGTGCCCCCTCTGAGGCTCCAAGTAGCACCTAATGTCTTGGATGCACCCCACAGAGTGCATTTTTTTCAAAAGCTTAAGGGATACTATAGGTGTAGTAAGTGCAAGATCTGCGAACTTAATAAACTTCACGATAAAAAGGTTTGCCTCTTTAGCTCTACGGTTACACGTAGGCAATATGATATTAAATCATTTATAACCTGTTCCTCTCACAATGTGGTTTACTTGCTCACCTGCCCTTGCAGTATGTGGGTCGTACAACCAGGGCCATGAGTGTAAGGGTGGGTGAGCACGTGGCCAACATAAGGAAAGGGTTCCCAAAGCACTCAGTTTCAAGGCACTATTTAGAGCACCATCACAAGGATCCAACGGGTACCACCTTTCTTGCCATTGATCGACTCACACCCCATTGGCGGGGCTGTTTCGTGAGAAGGCTTGAGACCCATTGGATTTTTGACCTTAAAAGTTAGGTACTGTTTGGGTTGAACGTCGACTGGGACGTCAATTGCTTTATTAATCATGGCTGAGGCGTTCCCAGTCGCTGTTTCTGGCTCAATCTTTGTATGGTAATTGTTTGCTCTTATCTTTTTATAAAGACATTTTTTTAATATTTTTTATTATGGGATTCAGGTTTAGTGCCTTTTGTGACCATTAAGTGTCACCCCTATATGTAATAATGTGCACATATGTTTTAGAAATGTGATGATTTTCATACTCTTGTTTTTGATTATGCATAATATGCCTAAAGATGACCAAGCATCCAGCTATTTTATTTACCAATGTGAGAGAATTCCATGCTGGGAGCGCTGCGTGTTTTGTTTTTTATTTTTATGTTTATATGACTGGCAGTGACGCTGGTGGCTTCCTGCTGATGGACCGCCACGGCCTTTACGCCGTGCATTCCACAAGTCACTTCCTGTGTACTTGAGAGCGTGCTATGGGATGACGGGCACGCCTCTGAAGACATTCGATTGAATGTTACACGTCAGGGGACACCGCGTCCCGCCCAGCACGCCCATGACAACCGCGGTTTAGATGTATTGCCTGATTATGCCTATTTTTAATCATCTGTAATGTGAGTACAACTTTAATAAATGCCTTTGTTTTAATCTGGCGGGCTTCACTATTTGGATTATTTCTCTTATCCCTCATGACTTTGGTGGTATTCTGTGGGGAGGAGTATATTTGCCAATCTTGGTGGATGCCCTGGCCTGGAAGATTGCAAGGAGTTTGATATTGGTTCATATGCGCTACTTTACTGTGGATCTGGTAAGGAGATAAGCTGTGCACTGTGGTGTGGTGTGCTTCCGATTCACACTGAAGCTGGTGCTGGGATTTCTACCTTCTCCTTTTGGGCTTTATCTTATGGACTATTATTGAGCGCTGCATATTGGATTATTTTCTAATTATTTTACACACTGGAAGAACAGACTGAAAATGTGTTAAGCAGACTTTACAGATGGATTCATACAGATTTAAGAAATTAGTGGGAGTCCCAAAGCACTGCTATGCAGACAATAATACAATAATTACATTACAATAATACATCAGTCCTAGGTGGGTGTACTTTTTTTTAATGTTTACTAAAGAGAACAGTCAATTTCGTAAACAAGATAGCTACTCTAGTTCTGATCACTTTCCTGATATATTTCCAAATGACATATGGAGAGAATTTGGTTTAATAGTAAAGGGGAATTCAGTTAATATGAGAAACAAAGAAAAAAAAAATCCATCCATGCATACCAAAAGGTAGACTGCTTCCCTAAAAATAGGTAAATCATTCCTGGACCAAAGTAATCACTTTCATGCCAAGACATCAGAAACCTTTCAGAGAAATCAGCTTCAAAATTTTTGTTGAATAACACAGGTGGAGTAGGACACCCAAAAAGGTAAGATGCTTGGATGGTTTAAACCGATAACTCAGCCCACCAAATTATACCTCTTGGCTGTAAGATGAACTTCATGGCTTCCCCCTAATAAATCCTTTCTGTACAAATTACTCACTTGTGAGGAGGGGAACCTGGAAGGTCAGCTAACAGCAGAATCCTGACTTTCAAGACTGGGCAATGGGTAAGGATGGCACAGCTAGGGACAAAATTGTAGTAAATAGGTTTAGCTGGACGTGTAGAGAGAGGTCATATTTCAAAACCTGTATAAACAACCCTTACCAGATGCTGACCAAAAGGAACCAAATCATGCTTCACAACCTGAGCAGGAAAGCAAGCGGTTACACACGAAGATGCTAGATCATGCTCAACTTAAAGCTAGAAACAGCCGACTGCACCCCACCTATGACCGCCCCTCAGAAAGGAGTGGTTTTAGGGGGTGAGGGGAGTGTAGACTGCTTTGTCTGGCTTTTTAAATAAAGCTGGATGTGATCTGACATCGGTGTCTGAGTTTTTCTCTGAGATTTAGCTGGAGTTTTGCAATACTACGCAGTGCTTGAGATTATGTACTGGCCAGACTGATGGGTTGTTGCCTTTTCACTAATTGGCACATAAAATAGCAAGCCTGTATACATCTTAATTATAAGCTGTGGAGAATTTTCAAATATGCACTTTAAAAAGAGACTAAGCTCTGGAACCAGTGATCAAAAAACCACAGGCATACAGCAAAGGACTAATTAGCTGTATGGTCTGTGGTCTCCTTGCTGCTAATAACTCCCCATTACAGGTGGTGCCCTAGTTACAAACACCCGACTTACGAACAACTCCTAATTACAAAACGGAGGGAGACAACAGGAAGTGAGAGGAAATCTACCCCTAGGAGGGGAAATTCACTCCTGTAAGAGTTATTATGGGGAAAAGGTGTATCCACTGATGCTTTATCACCAAAGTTTGTTTCTAAAACCCCAAATTTTCAAAATCCAATTATCATTGGGACAGGAAGTGAGGTGAAATCTTCTGAACAGAAACATAGACAGCAAAACAAACGTTACAAGGCTGTTAACCCTTCCCTATGCCATCCAAAAAGCTTAAAAATAGTTTTTTTGGCTGAAGCTACACTTAAAAAATGCAAAGCCTTAGATCTCACACTGCAGCTATACAACTATGAGTCTATAGGCATAGGGATGCTTAGCCATCCTCACATACCATGAAGTACACAGTTTTAAAGGAGGAATTCAAGACAAAAAAAAAAAAGTACATTTTAAAGTGCTACTGCTTAAGCAACAACATTTCTAAATTTTCCTTGAACATAAAAACATCTTTACTTTTATGAAATCAGTTCCAATTTAAGCATGGATTTGAAATAAACATTATATTTGTCTGCCTAGTGGCAAGAGATCAGTCTGAACCTTGCATTTTTAGCTTTGAGCTGTTGGAAAACAGCTTTTCCTCACTTCTTGAAAAGAAAAAAAAAAAAAAAAAAAAAAGAGAACTGATAGCCCTCAAAAATCCAAAACTATTTTACTAGTTAAGGTCCATGCAATTTCATAGACACATACCATTGGCAGTGACTTTTATAGCTTTAGAACAGCTCAGTCTGCTAGATATAGCATATTATAGATGTATTTGGCTAACCGCACAAGCAGAGCAATACGGGGGTTCTGATGGCCTGCTTACTGACAAACCAAGCATACTTCACTGCAGTCTGCCACCAACCAAACAGAAAAAAAAATCCATGTCTGACGGGCACTTGTGTATAAAGACTTTAGGAAAGGATGCCTTCATTGACCATGCTGTCATAATACTGTAACCATGTCTAGAAAAATTATAGCTGAAATGTGACTGGCTAATAGAGGGAAGGCACACTTCCATAAGATCTTTTTTTTTTTTTATTTCTTAGAAGAGGTGCCTTGCTCATAGAAGTGTACCTCTACCAGTAAATGTAAACGTAATTCAGCTTAATGTTGAATTGTTCTTTTTCTTGCAATTCTAAAATATTGAGAGAGAGAAAAAAAAAAAAAATAAGATATTGCTTTAAAGTGATTGTAAACCTACATTTTGTTTTTTCTTTTTGAAAGTAACAAACATGCTTACCAGCTCTGTGCAATAGTTTTACTCAGAGTGGACTTGAATCCTCCTCTCCCCTTATCCCACGCCATGCTCCTCCTGTTCTCAGTGTGGCACCATAGGAAGCCGTCTCCTATAGTGGCACACCAGTGGGCTTAATCCCAAAATGCACTGTATCTATAGACACAGACAGTGTGGCTCGACCCTGCCCCCCTTATCACGAGAATTGATTGACAGCAGTAAGCGACAATAGCTGCTGCTATCAATCTGCCCTGTAAAGAGGGAGGGAGTGGACAGAGCCGCTGCTCTTGTGCACAGCACTGGATCAAGATCGGGTTGGTGAGGGAGGATGCAGAGTTTTTTACCTTAATGCATAGAATGCATTAAGGTAAAAATTCTTCTACATTTACAACCATTTTAAGGGCACATTCACACTAGGAACTGCATATCAAACGCGCAGGAACTGCGCAGCGGTTGTGCGATTCTGATGCAGTTCAATTTCAGCCCGATTCACTGAGTGAGCTGAAATCACACTGCACAAAAAGCAGTGCATGCACTACTTTTTTAAATGCACGGCAACCGCATTGCATGGTACTTTTGGACTATGCAATCCAGTGTGCGCAAACGCACTGCGTTTGTGACCTGCATTTGGGGTGTCGTTCGCTCTGCACTGATCCTTTGAATCTGGGAGCCAGCTAAAAAGTTTGGAGCCAGGTTTTTTTTTTTTTTCAGTCCTTTGCCTGCTGGCTACTTTCACCCCCTTCCTGCCCAGGTCAATTTTCAACTCTTCCTGTCACACTTTGAATGGCAAAAAGAAAAAAAAAAAAAACACATTTTTCTTCATTTCGGTTATAAAATTTTGGAAAGTGATTTTCTTCTTCACTAATGTACAGTGATGAGGCTGCACAGAAAGGGCAGTGATGAGGCTGCACAGAAAGGGCAGTGATGAGGCTGCACAGAAAGGGCAGTGATGAGGCTGCACAGAAAGGGCAGTGATGAGGCTGCACAGAAAGGGCAGTGATCGGGCAGCATTGATGGACACAAATAGGTGGTCACACCAGCTCTCCAGGGGGTAGCGGGCTCTCGGGCTGCCCAGACCTGACTCAAAGCCCCTACAGGAGGCGGAACTGAAGCACCCCAGGGAATACCTGCGAGGTGGTGTCTGGCTCGCGTCTATTGTTGAGTCCATTCACAGCCCCTAGTTCCTGCTCCATGGAGTCTCCCTGGACAGCTCAATGTAGACCAGCACCCAGCGGGAAAGAGCCGCACAAGGAATATTTCCTGCTAGGAGCTCCGCTCAGTCCCTGTCAGTTGCGCTCCTCCCCGACCCACCCTTCCTACCACCCTACAGCCCTGGATCTGCCTTAACCCGCCCTTCACAGTCCCCGTCCCTCTCCTCTAACCCAGCATCGCCTCTCCCCACCCCCGGCATTAGAAAGCATATGTCCCTGCCTCCTGGCAATGGTGCGTCCAGCTGCTCCCAGCCATGCAAGCCACTGGGACTGACAACACCCCAGGCCTCATTTTCTAGTCGCAACGGCGACCTGGCGCATGGGGTTTGTCAAGCCCTTAGTTGACCAAGTACAGCATAGTGATCTAAATCTTTGGAACAGGAGGCAGCTCATGCTCTACTGGCCAGCCTGCCCTGGGCGGGAAAACCTCAAGTTGCTCACTTTGTTTCACACCTGCTGATTGGCCCCACTCTTACAGAAATGGACAGGCCTTTTCAATTATCTTCCTTAGCTAGCTTTCCTTTCCCTATGACACTGATTATCGGTCATCTGGAGTATACACCAGGTTTCACATACCCCAATTTTCATATCGCAGCCAAAAGTTTTTCTCACATTTCCTGAAACCCCCAGATTGGGCTCCAAGTCTATAATGACTAGCAGAATCCCAATAGATCAATGGAGAGCTATCCAGCTCTCGCATTTTATGGGTTCCTGGCCTAGGCCTGCACTCTTCCCCTGGCAGCTTCATTCCTTTGGGGAGCTCTGCCTGGGTGAAGGCTTGATTCGTGGGTGCCGCTCTATTTCATATAAAACACTGTTATACCTCCATTCTGTTGCAGCCCCACCTTTCTTAGCTAAGTGGGAGAGAGCTGCGGGTTACTCTCACTGAACCTCAGAAGGAGCACATACATTTCTTTGCACAGAAGTCCTCCCTCTGTAGTAAATACCAAGGATCCACTTACAAAATTGTCACGTGCTGGTACAGAACCCCATCGTTTCTGGCAAAGCTATTCCCTAATCAATCTGATCGTTGTTGGTGATGCGAACAACCCCCAGGCACCACTGTGAACATATTTTGGGAATGCACCCAGCTACAAACCTTTTGGTTATATACCTGTGCGATGAATGGTTGCAGTTTTACTCAAACTTACCCCCTTATCCAGGAAAAGATATCACAAATCCCTTCTCAAACATCTCCTTAATGCCGCACAAGCATGCATACTGAGTCAGTGGAAACAGTCTGCACCTAAGCTGCCCAGTGGATCACAAGAGTAAATGACATGGAACAGATGGAGGACATAACAGCCACTCTTCAGAATAATTCAGAGGAACATAAGTGGCTTTATTGGGACCTTTTCGGCTTCTCTGGCGGATTCCTGCAATACACTTCGCCCATTCCATGCGCTTGTGAGCTCTGATGCTCGATTTGCACTGATGCACCCTGCTCCCAGGGAGAGACTCCCTCTTTCTCTCAGTCTCCCATGTTAAAACTGGTATGCCCGGACTCTAGTTAACCATCCCACCCTCCTCTTCTCATTTACTGATATCATCACGTGTATGTCCCCCTCTACACCTAGATTGTCATCTACATGGTCCACTCAGGAGGGTCTCCACATTTCGGTATCCGTTACATTTTTGAGGTTGCTACCAATCCACATAGTCTTACTCATTTGTTGTTGTTTTAAGTGATGTTGCTCTTAACTAGATGTAGCATATACTACTTCATCTGGATTGTATGTTCTGCGAAGCTGTATTTTGTTTTTTAATTCTTTATTTAATGGGATGCGACAGATACAATAAAAACTGTAGAGTATTTTGTACAATTAATCTTAATGTAATTTTAGAAACTATTTACATTCTAAAGGGTTAACATGAGTAACATTTTTGAGATGCAGCTGAAAATCGTACATATGTTCCCACATTGGTGATATTATTTATGCCCATGGACGAAAGATGCAGTCATTCACACAAAGTAGATAGGTGCAAAAATGAACATTGAAGGCAAAATAAACCCTCATTTTTATATACACTAATATGGGTTAACATAACTGAATAAATAACCTGTGTAATCTTTTTATTGCTGAAAAGCCTAAGCAACAACACATTCTAAATATCCTAGTTAACCAAACTGGATTTCCTTTCAGCACTAGAGGAACCGAAGATAAATCTCAAAGAGGGGACAACGTAGTAACAGAAACCTAACAGACAATTATTCTAAACCTTCCCACTGGAGCATAAAGGCTAGTTTTACACTTTTTGCATGATGTGTTATATGCAATGGAAGTGCATAAAAAACACATGGGTTCAGATGTATGTTGACAGACAACACACATGACCCAAGCCAACATGGCTTGACATTATAATGCCTTTTAAGCTTCAGTACAAAGTGCTTTGCAATGCACAACATGCTTTTCCATTGGTTTATATGGAAACACATATGGAGTAAAAACACATGGGTATAAATGGGCCCAAAGTTATATTGGGGTAGATTTACTAAAGGCAAATAGGCTATTCAGTTTGGAAGGGAATTTGCATTTTGCAAGGGACTTTACCCCAGAGTTTAGTGAATGAGGTGAAGCTCTGTTGACTTCCATCATTATATCATGTACATGGAAAAATGCTGGGGGTTTTTTTTGCACGACTTGATATTCTTTGCAAAATGAAACTTGAACACATTCACTAAGCTCTGGACAGAATTCTCCTGCAAAAGAAACAGCTTAAATGCCTTTAGTAAATCAACCCCATTGTACACTTTAAAAAACAAGACCACTAAGATAACTGTGGTGCCCCTTCAGAAAGCAGGTGGTAAGACACTGTCCTTAAATATGAGAAATCACCTGGAGAATGGTCACTCGAAGACAGAACTGAAGTTCATCTAACCACAATACACTCCAGGGCCTGGTATTTTGTGAATTCACACATTATACTAAATACAACCAATTAACCCCCCCTGCAAACTGACAGTACTGTGATATTTTGGCATGCAAAAATTTCAGCTTATGGCACAAGTCAGTGCACCAGTTTAAGTGAAAATAACAAGCTGAATATTGACACCAGATCAGGATAGCTTCTAGCATGTATAACAATTGAATTTGTTTAATCCAAAGCAGTATATATCTAACAATCTAATTAAACTAATAAGTGAGTAGAAAGTTATAAATAGCTTACCTTCTCTAAGGTTTCAATACGTTGCTTCAAAAGCCTGTTTTCTGTGCGTAACCTCTGCAAGACAGAGCAAGTCAAATTAGAATAAGTTTATAAATACAAGAACTGAATTTTAGGAGCAATGTTCAGATTCTTTTGCTTGGGGAAGAAGTTTAGTGGAAGAACCAAAATGGCCCAACCACAGAATTGCAATCCTGGTGTGTTACATGAATATGCTGCCTAATGTACCAGAACAGTATGGTAGTGCGTTTACTGTGTGTAGTGGTGTGCCATTCAGACTGAATAGTACTATTGGGCACCAATGTGCATAAAACTGTGTTGCCACAAGTTCCTGCAACACAAAGGTGTGAATCCAGCCTCAGGCACTGCAGGTAAGCACTGGAGCTATACTGGTGTTAATGACAAAGTTTACCACCCCAGTACCCTTCAATTAAAACAAAAATTAGGCTGGATTTATACCCATGTGCCTTTAATGTAATTTTTATTTTATAAAGAGACGCATCTAAAACACCTCAACACTGACTTTAAGCTGCACATCAACGCAAGTCAGTGTATCACAAAATGTATTTATGTGTATTGTAATAAGCTTTGCCTTTGAATACAAAGTGCATTGCAATGAGCAGTAAGGCGTCACAAAACCTGTCTACAAACATTTACATGCGTTTCAATGTGCTATTTTAATGGCCAACATCAGCAGGAAATATGCACAGGCGTTGAGACCACAAAGTATTTTTTTGGGAGAGATCTTCAAGAAACTGCAACTAGCAACAGAACTAGATGGAGTGTGCTTTACCAGGAAAATGGGACAGCCAGCCTTTAAAAAAACTCATAGGATCTAATGGGGGAGCTGCCGAAACCACCTGGAAATTGTGCAGCAGGAGACAGCTTGTCCCTTAAGGAACCCATCAAGAAGGACAAAAGGAGCGTCAGCCTAAAGGAGGCAGTGGCTTCAAGATAAAAGATGAACAGCCCACACCACATGCATACATCATTGGGACATAGGGGGATGGAAACCAAAAATGCATTTGTGAATAGGATTAAACAAGGGAATGTCCCCGATAGGTTCAAAGGATACTTCTGAAGAGCCAACAGAACCAAGCGGAGATCCAACAAATGCACCGGGGAACAAACAAGAAAAACTGCATGTGTGACAGTTTGCGATAAACAGCCAAAACTGATATTTGCCCAGTAATAGTGCTCAGTACCAGGTGTTGAACTAGTCTATCCTGAAGAAAAGACAGAATTCATCCCACAGAGAACTTCCTGAGGGGGAACTTTGTAGTCTCGCACCACGCTTTCCCAGGTACAATGGTAGACCCTTTTGAGAGGTGGCTTTCCTAGGTTTTAAAAGTGCAGGGATGTCAGAATCGGGGAGGCTCTTATCCTTTTGGATCCAGGCTTCCACAGCCAGGCCGCTAAAACCAACGAAGCAGGATGGTAAACTGGACCTCATGACAGATGATCAAAATGATCCAGAATGGTCCACGGAGAGTCTGCCACGAGAAGGACAAAGTCTAAAGTAGCAGGTCTACCTGGGCCATTTCAGTGCTATGAGAACCCAGAACGCCCTCAACATTGATCCTGCGAAGGAGATGAGGAAGGAGCTGCAGAGAAGGAAAGACAATGTGAATTGATCCTAAGGAGGCAATAGGGTATTTATTGTGAAAGACAAGGAAGACCAGGAGACATACTTTGCTAGTTTTTAGCTGAACCAGGAAGTAAGCTGTGACAGAATTATTGAAAAACCTGGAGTTGAAGAGTCCATTCTCCTGAGTACAACTGTGCAAGTCCGTCTGCCTACTAAGGTTGGAAGGAAGGATGTCCAGGTGGTCACAAGAGACCACCATAAAACATTAAGTGCCCTTAAGTTTTTGCCTCTATGGTAGGCATATCCCACACAAGGGTTTCAGGAACAAGCTTTTGCCAGCACAGCCCTCAAATGTGCTCAGCTACACACAGTTCACCAGGTGCCTGGAGAGTGCCATAAACTAAGCTCAGAGCCCATAGGTCACAATACAAGCCAGTCCTGTGACTTCCTCTCAGAAGGGTTCATGTGCTTCAAAGCAATGCAGCTGCAATATGGAGCACTTTAAAGATCTGCAATTTTTGAAGAATCTTGCTTGAATAAAAAATTGTAATTTCTTTATCAGCAAAGAGAAAACATCCAATCTCCCTGGACACTAGCCAACAAACTGAGGCATGATAGGAGTGGGAGAGTTTATGCTGAGCTGTTCAAGATCTCTGGTCATCAGTGTCCAGTCTCCTAAAGGAAGCTGCACAACCCTGTGTCTTATGTGTTCCCTAATGAACGATTAAAAAAAAAAAAAAAAATTCTTAATGATTGAAGTTGCCATTGAAAGTGCTCCCCCATAAAAATAGATAACCCCCCCCCCCTCCAAATATATAAAAACTTTGTGAAAAAAAAAAAACCCAAAAAATCCCAAAATCCAAAATGTACAAAATAGTTCATTATATGGGGACGTAAATATGTGAGAAAGGGAACCATTTTAAACCATTAGAGTTAGCCATAAATTTATTTTGCAAAATATTTTTACTTGTATAAAATTATAATGTAGCCACACAGTGCTGTGCACCTGGAAGCTGCACTGTTTGCTAAGGCTATAGTTGTAGCCCTGAGTAATAAACAGGCTACAAACCTTAATCTCAACTTGTTCTTCCATTTCCTTTGTCTTTATTGTAGTGTACTCCTTTTCTAACCTGAAAACACAAAAAAAAAAAAAAAAAAAAAGTTAACTACCAAAACAAAATGAAAGGGGATTTTGCACAAGTAAATTATTTTCTCCAGTATCAGATGATATTTACAGAAGCTTTTTAATGATAACCTCTACAACATTTCAGAAATGCAAAAGATATAATTATGCTTTAAGATTATCTGAAAATCAAATGAAAGACCTTTTACAAGAAAATCTCCATATACGAAAAGACGACCTACAAATTGGCACAGCATTTCACAGCAATACAGTACCTAAATTCTATCAGGTTAAACGCTTGCTTTCTTATAAAGGGGATTAAAGGAAACCTGTGAGGTCAAAAACATGTACAAAGTCACAGCATATTTTTTTGGTCATCTTTAAAGGCATCGGCTGTTATTATTCATGTCCGCTTTACGTTTTAGCGAATAATTTACAAAGAAAAGTATGAAGGCTGGGAATTCAGACTTTGCTGACATTCACTTAGAGAGGCAAGAATAAAGTTGGCAGTTCCAGAGCTGGCCTCATGAATAGGCTGCCAAGAAACAGCAGCAGACCAAAGATCACTCCTGCACAAACTTTGGCTAGTGTAATGCAACACAATTTGCAGTAGTGCACTAGCACACATTGGGATGCACTGCAATGCAGGTATGATGGAAAAGTGTATTTGGGTGTTATTTATAACTCACAAAACATTTGTTAGCATAGTGCACGGACATTAACAAGCCTTTAAAGAAATGCACTCCCAGTGTGGCTGATATCTTATCTCAACAGCTGTTAAAGTATCTATGGTAAAAAATAAAATATAAAATCTTATATTAATTTGCATGTTGACTTTCAATTATTTCTATTCCTATTACTCCAAATGCTCTTGAAGTTTGTAAAATGACTTTGCAAAAAATCCCACACATTTGCAGGAATCCCGTGACACATTCCCTTGGCATTGTGAATATGAACCTCTGTGTCACACATTTCACAGAGCCTGCCTTCCGAACTACAGAGGTGCTGAAGAGGAGAAATTTCAAGCAGTGGAGTCAATACAGGAATCTCTGCTTGCAGGCAGCAAGGTACCATGGGTTATATTAATCATCTACTTGTCGGTGACAAAACGAGTTAAGGCGGAACCAGACAGTGCAGGCAGAGCTGTGCAGTGTGAGTGTCCAGGAGCTTTCTTACATGGAGCGGTCTGTTCTATACTTCGTGAGAAAGCTCTCATTCAGCTGTGGAACTTTGCCGAACCGACACTCGGTCTTTTACCGCATTAAGGTTATGAAATAAATTTGAGTATATAGATATGTTTTTAATAAATGGCTCTAGTTAATACCACATAAATATGATTTTTCTTTCCTGTGGTGGTGATCCATCCATCCTCCTTGGAACCAGGGGCAACTATACATGCAGGCAGTGGAGGATAACGCCCCCAAGGCTGATTTAAGCTGCTTCTGCCTATCATTAAAAGAGGCATTTTGCATTGTTGAGTGCAAGTCCTATGGTGATGTGAAAGGGAACACTGGGTTTTTGTTGTTTTCTTTGAAGACTCGCAGGGTGAATGGTTTGGTTTCCAGCAAAAAGTTTTTATGAAGATTTTATATACTTAAATTGGATACTTTTCTCTGGAAGAGCACTCTGGAGTCCCATTAGGCCCCTTTCACACCAGTGGACCAAAGGGGTCTGCCTGTCAGTTTTTCTCTATGAGGCGGTGGATGTCAGTATCCGCTGACACCCAGCCGGGCATCCGAACCGATAAAATCCACCAAAAATAGATGTATGCCAATAAGTTTGCCATCCGTTCAGTGGGTCGGATGGCAATCAGATGGAAACGGACATGTAGTCCGTTTTCCATCTGACCACCCCATAGAGGAGAGCGGGCAGATCCGTTCCATCTGAAAGGGGCCTTACTCTTGGGTGCTTTTATGGACACAGATTAGCCACAAATTATTTTTTGCTTTGAATAAGATATATTTGAAGTTTATGTTTATATATATTTTTTTGATTCCATTAAGAATCTATATTTGGTGGGATCTTAGATCCTTAGCATGGAGGGGGTCCACTATTACCATGGGATATGTGGTCTTTACAAATGAGAAACAAATCAAAAGAAAAAGCGCAGAGAAGCTGCAAAGCATGCAGGGAATCCAGAAATTTGTGTAAAAAACATTGTCCAGATAGGCCGCAGTACCAAAATGAAAGGTCATTTTTCAAGTAAGCTTATTGTGAATCAAAAATAACTAGTGTTTGTATTGCTATTACAATGCTGATGTTATAAGATAATGCTACAACATTGGTGCGCTACACAAATAGAGCTTTCTTTTGGTGACATTTGATGACCACTGGGTTTTTTATTTTTTGCAATAAAAAAAATTAAAGTGGAAGTTAAGTTCACTTTTTAACTATAATAAGGCTTACCTGTAGGTACAGTGAATATCTCTTGCACAGTTTAAGAGATATTCACACAGCATGCAGCTGGTGATGTCACAAGTGCATGCACTCTTAAAGGACGGCATACATATGCAATACCTTTATTTATACTACTAATGGCAGCAAACAGCAACTTAAAATGGCACTGCCCCCTTATCAGCTATCACATAGGTAGCTGAGCTGGGCTCCTAGGTCTCCTTCTCTTCCCAATGGGACTTATTGATATGCGTACGTGACACCCAATACCCAAGGTTTTCCCCCCTTTCTACATCTATCCTCCACTCTTTCTTCTATTCTCTCTAAGGTATTTCTCTATGTCTCTTCCACCTATCTCCTTTATCTCTCCTTTCACTAGACTCCTTTCTGACTCTAAGGTTATTATAGGTTTGTTTTTCTTGCAAGGTATTATATTTTAAGCGATGCACCGCCTAGATATTTGGTTCACCTGAGCACTCAAGTTGCTGGAACCTGCTAGGTCGGAGCTCACAGACAGTTGAGGGTCCTCCGCCTCCCTGGCCTTCTCTGGGTGGGGGGGAGACGAGGGTACCCATTGAGTTTTTATAGAAGATTCATTAAGGTTATTTGGATTGCTTGCAATATGACTTATGCTAAGGTACACGGTAGAAGCGGTCTCTAAAAACTGTTCCTATGTATGTTGACACAATGATAAATGTGTTATATTGACTGTTACAAAGACAATAAAAATTACATTCAACCTTAAAATGGCACTGCAATAGTGTGGCGGCCAATCTTACACTAACTGCCACTAACATCACCATTGATATTAATACAGTGATCAGTGATATTATACATTGTCACTGTACTAATGACAATGGCTGGGAAGGGGTTAAACGTGTGCAGATTTACTAATGGTTCTCAAAAGTTTCTCATCCCTGCTTTAGCCAGGACTTGCTGACAGGCTCCCGCTGTGTACAATCACAGTGGGTCTCAGACAGCGTGGGAGTCCCGGAAGTAGGCAGAAACGTGCGGGTACCTCACTTTGCTTATGCAGGCCGCCCGTCCACAGTACACTGCGGGCGGGTGGTCCACAAGTGGTTAAGCAGGGTAATTGTATTAAAGGGTAATTTAGGTAGAGCTTTAGTCAGAAAATTAAAGCAGTATTAAACCCAAAAGCAAACATATTGCAGCTTACTAGTGGTTAGATGTGATGGCAATATTTGCTTCCTTTTTTAGGCTCTCTTTCTCCTACTTTCATCTGGTGATCCAGCCAGTAAGTCTGTTGTCTTTCAAGGTCTCTTGCAGTTACATATATGAGACAAACCATTTAACACTGGCAGGGGTGCTTAATATAATCAGCTTTTACTTATATAAAACCTTTATCCCAAAAGGAAAAAAATTGTTCCCTGTAACTGCTTATGAAGTATTAGCTGGAGTTCAGCTTCAAAGTGTTACTGTATTTAATTCTGCTAGAACTTCTAAACACTCCCCTCCCGCAAGACTGACAATGCTGCTGTCCAAAGGGGTCCCTGTAATCTTTCATCCAGAGTGGGGGCACTCTACTAAAGGAGGTGTGTTACTGGCCAAATAACCACGTTAATAACAGAGGGGGGAAAAAAAGCCTAAAAAATAAAGCTAATGCAGCCACTACATCTGCAGGTGGGAACTGTCCCACCTGGGAGAGAACACCAATTACTGCTGGCAATAATTGCATGAAAAACAGGATGGTTGTACACAAATTGATCGGATCTCGGCTGGTCCCTGCTGAACTGGCTGAGATTTGAACTGGCTGCCTTAAGAAAAGGGGGAGAGTTTTCTAAAAAACAAAATGGCAGCCTCCGGCAAGAAGAAACGGGAGCAATTCTGGAAGCAATTCACAGCACACACCAATTTGGTAGCATAATCATTAACATAAAATGCATTTGCCTTGCTAAATATCTTTTTTCATCAAGTTATGGGTAAAGTTCCGCTTTAAATCAATTAAAAAAAAAAAAAAAAAAAAGAGAAGGAAAGCCATTATAGTGTCAGTAAATCATTTATTTTTTCTAGGCAATGATTTGCAGGGTCATCAACCCTGTACAGTGTTACCTCATTTGCCCATGCTTAGTAAGTCGCATATACGCACACACTCTTACCCACCCCATCAGGTGGTGGTTTTGGTGACGCAGGCTGCTGGAAGCCTGACCCAGCGGGTTAGAGTGATTGACAGTGGCTCCCCCTGTCATTGCCTTTATCGACAGGGCATGCTGGTCCTGCCCACCACCCGGGACATTTGGCTTCAGAGGAAGGAGGAGAGGAAACTGTGTGAAAGTCACATCAAATTTTACTTCAATGTAAACAATACAATGTTATCGCAGAATATTTGCTTGAATATGGCCCAATATTTGCTTTCCATTTGGGATAAAGAATTTACCTAAATTAATAAAAGCTGAACTTTGTAAACACCCTTGTCAGTGTTAAATGGTTTGTCTCAACCCTTTGCCATTTTTGTTGGACAGCTTGGTCTGTTTTTTTTTTTTCTTTAAACTTAACTTACTGGCAGGACTACCAAGTGGGGGGAAAGCCTAAAAATGATAACTAATGCAGCCACATCTATGAATTAGTAAGCTGTAACATATTACATGTTTGTTCTTCAAGTCTACATATTTGTTGAGAATTAAGTTTGATTGAGCAGGTCCTGAGGGTGCCCACTATTTCCCTAGACACTGGTCTTGTAACTATCCCTGTGTAGTACCACTTTCGATGAAAGTGGGAGGCCATGGAAGTTTAACTCACTGTCTGACCAGCCCACTATCACATGACCATGAGTATCTCTTCCCACTGGTTCAACTACCCATCCCCAATACCACACACATTTACTCCCAATTCACAGCTATAATTCCCATGGCATGATGGGAACTGTAGTGTCTATAAGCGATGCCATATAGTGAGTGGACATGGTGGTACCACTTTCTATACCTCCACTGGGTGTCTGGCTGTAGCTCATCTTATTTGAAGGTGTCACAAGATAAATCTTCTAAACTGTTGATTAATATAAAAAATGTGAAGCTTTTGATGTGCACAACAACGTAAGCAAAGCAGCAGTTTTACTTGTACCATGGAGTTCAGGTTTAACAAGCAAACTATGATAACTGGAATAAAATTACAAACACTCTGTACAGGACCACACGGCATTTCTGATTACTATTGGTCAATGTAAAAGGATATGCTGGTTAAAAACACTGCTGTTGATATTGCCTTCTTAACATACCATCTTGAACTGTTGGAAAATGACCACTCTGTACTGTTGGCATGTGTGCCATACTCATACCTACTGTGGCTTTAAACGGCTCTGTATATGCTGCCTTTAAAACCATTAAAATAAACTATTTGAAGGAAAAACACTGCTGTTGGAAAAAATCACATACTTTTTCATTTTTTTTGCATTGTATTTGACTTGGTAAGCAGCTTGAATTAACTTTTCTGGGCCCCCATCAAACTGATGTGGAATGACTTTCTGAAAGTGCTGGAAGACAAAATGAAATACATGTTAGGACCTGGAAAGAAAGGCTCCTAAAAACTGGATAACATTGTAAAGTGGCAAATTATACAATAAATACTAGCATATATCAATCTTAAGCAGCCCATAGATGATTCCAATTCTTTTCCATACACAAGGGGTGGAGGGAAAGAAAAATCGCTTAATTCACCCATCAGCACAGTTAGGTGCCCGTTTATGAAACCGAACAGCGGTGATCGAGGATCGCCACTGATCTCAGCAGCGAGCAGTCATCGCAAGTATTGAAAAAACTTTCACACAGAAAACAAGATATAGGCCCAAATCACAGTTTGTAAGGGAACAATGGCCTGGTTTAAATTTAGTTTGAGGCTGGGTTTACACCTATGTGAATTGGATGCAGCTTACACCACATCCAATTTGCATGACACTTGAAAACACATTGTTTCCAATGTGTCAGGTTCACATAGGTGCGGTGTATTCACACTCCGCATTGCACAGAAAACGTGTACAAATTCCCAGCCTATTAAGTTCAATGGGAACGCATCTAGCACGGAGATGCGCTTTGCACTGAACTGGGATATTTTCTCCTGCTCGCGGCCCCTCTCCCCACAGCTGCTTCTCTGTGAGAATGGACAGGGGCCGCCAAAGGGCGGCTTCGCCCCTTCTCGGCTGCAGACAGGCTGGAATTCGCACCAGACTGGTGTGAATCCAGTCTAAGGCCCTGCATTAAACGTGTTATGTTAGAAGGCGTTAAATACATTTGAAAGCATTATATAAAAACGTTAAAAATTTAAACCTAAAATAAACATAAGTCTATTTCTTACCTGTAACATGCCTTCCATATCTAGCTGCATTAACTCTGTCTGATTCATCTGGAGAACAGCGAGGCCTGCTCGAAAAACTATTTCTAAACCCTAAGGAAAGAAAAATATATATATTAAAGTTCAAAAATAAAATCATAGAATGTTCAACATAATAAAACACATAAACGGTAACATGCAAAATAACATACGTGAAGACTGGTTAACAAACCCTAAATATCAGAATTTGACCACACTGTTCAATTAAAAGGGGTTGTAAAAGGTAAAAAAAAAAAAAAAAAATACATGTCTACACTTACCTTACCAATGGAATCGCACAGAGTAGGTGGGAACCTCTTTTTTTTTGGGTCACCAGTCAGCGCTCCTGGCCCCTCCTCTTTAGTCAGTGCCCCCATGGAAAGACGCTCCATTGACACAGACAGTGGAACTCGGCCCCGTCCCCCCACTCCCTCATCACTAGCTTTGATTAAAGAGGAAGTAAACCCCGATGGGTTTTACTTCCTCTATTACCCTGCAATGTAAAAGCATAATGGGCTAGTATGCATTGCATATTAGCCCATTATGTGGCACTTACCTGCACTGGAAGCCCATCGCTGTCCTGCAATGTCCCCGCTCCAGGTCGCGGCCAACTTCTGCCCCTCTTCCTTCTGGGGCCACGATCTCCGGCACGGTGGCTGGCCAGAGTCGCGTGATATCACTCCCGTCCATGCGTGTGGGAGCCGCCAATCGCGGCACGATCTCAGTGAAGGAACAGCACAGAGGCAGTTTCTTCACTACGCATGTGCCCGATGACGTGGGCACAACACAGTACACTGTATATCTCCTAAACTGTATAGCTCCTAAATATGCATCCTATAAGAAATTCTGCAAAAACCAACTGCATCTTACATTTGTAAACGTGTATAAACAAACCTCTATGGAGTGGCAGATGTCAGCAGATATGTGTCCATTGACACGCGCTGACATTCAATCCTAACCTCAAACAGATGCTGGATCTGTTCCCCATCCGTCTGGCAGATCGTATGTAGACAGGCAATTCATTTACAACCGACTGCCCAAAGAGGAAAGCAGGCTGTGTCCATGTCGGCTCTGCATCAGAGGATCAAGCACTGACCTGCCATCTGGCTGCTCAGCAGAGTCAATTGTGAAGTCTGCCAGTATGAAAGAGCCCTTATGGTGTTTAACAAAAACGCATTGTGTTTTAGTTGATAAACGAGGGGTGTGGGTATAATCGATGAGGCAATCAGGCCAACATTCCAAAAAAAAAATGTAAAAATAAAAAGGAATAACCCCCTGGTGGGAGTTTAAGGGCCTACAGTGCATAACCTATAGTGGTGAAATAGGAATAACCAAAAAAATATTTAATAAGGACAATTGTTATTGCCAATCATTAAAATACAAAAAGGAGGCTGGTGTGAAATTAGCCCAATAAATGCCAGTCCACAGTTCTACATATACCAAGCATTGCCATGATGAAGACATGGTGGCAGAGCATACCAGGAAAACACCCGACGCGTTTCAGAAGTTCATTCTTTCATCAGGGGTATATAAAATAGTAGAATGGAATACTTCTGTTACCAGCAAATATAGCTTAAATACATTAGCTAAAGCTGGTTAAAAACCATCAGTGATAGCCAACCCCTTGCCGGGGAAGAATACTCCAGTCATAGTACTCCAAAAAAAAAAAAAGAAAAAGAAAAAGGTCCAGCAAGGACCCAACAGGTTGCATGCCAGGTAGGGGACAAGCAGATAGAAATTGCAGTCTAGCAGATAAGATTTAACAGCTGCACTAGCAGCCTGGATTATCCCGTGCCCATTGGAGAGGACGTGCAGCACTTTCCCCCTCAGGCTGCTAGTGCAGCTTGATATCAATATCTGGGTTTGATGGATGTAGTAGTAATTCTCAATGAATTCTCAAGGAGCTCATCAGATATTTTGGTTCTAATTTTGCCATTCGCATGATTCATCCTTGAAAACAGTTACTCACAAATATAGGTGCTGCCGAAAACTGATGACATGAATGAGGCGCGATTGTGAAAAGTGGGACATTTTTCATTGGGAAGATAGAAAGAAAAAAAAAAAAAAAAAAATTCCAGTAGAGACGCGGTCAAAATTTTTCTTCGGCCACATGTGTTCACCAAGTATAAATGCATTTTCACAGAAAAAATAAAAAAAGTCCAAATGAAATAAAAAACGTTCAGTTTACAAAATTGTGTTGGTCCACATGCAGTTGTCAATTTTTCACAGACCAACATGCGCAAGAAGCAGTGCATACATGGCGAAGGGACAAAGCAAAACCCTTTTTTCTCAGGGTATATACAAGCTTATGGATCACTGGAACAAGTGCATTGAAAAGCAAGGGGACTGTCGATAAAGTATCTACATCTCCTACGGTCATCCTTGTAGAGAGAATACAACTGTTCTTTTCCATTCAGGACACCTAAGTAGGCAAATTATTACGCTTAATGCACACCAAAAAGCTAAAAACTGCTTTAGAAATGCTGGACAAAAAAAAAAGTTTAGCATTTTGCGCCAGCATTTAGCAGGGTTTAGCGTAGTGTGTAAGCTATGTCTAGTAGCATCAGCGTTAAGGAGCGAGGCTGCCAGAGTCCTTAACCAGTGAATAGCTGGGTTAAGGCCCCTTTCACACATACGGACAGTTTGTCAGTTTTTCATCCATCTGTTGACGGATGAAAACCGGACATCAATGCAACTCTATGGAAAAACGGATGACAACTGATGATCATTCATTTGCATCCGCTTCCATCAACATCCGTTTTTTTGAACAGATAAAAAGAGGATCCATACCGGACCCTTAACTGAGAATGCAGCCTGAGCGCCCCCCTCAACATGGGGACTTGGTTTATGGGCACAAGGGCTCCTTCCCCACAACCCTGATCAGTGGTTGTGGGGGTCTGCAGGCGGGGCCCCCCCCAGATGCATGCCCCCCCATGTGAATGGGTATGGGGTACATAATAGTTTTACTCAATCACCAAAAAAAAAAAGTCCTTTATTAAAATATGTATGTATATGTAGATACATTGTCAATCACGAAGCACACCCCCCCCCCAAAAAAAAAAGCTATTAAAATAGGTCACTGCCCCCCCCCTCCCCCAATATCACCAACGACCCAGCACGCCCACGGTCAATGGCGTCACAAAGGGCAAGGTCACTTGGGGATGTCACTGGGTGGCCCCACCCCTTCGCTATTTTAGAGCTGTCGGGAAAGTACCCTTCCCATGCTGAGGGCATGTGGCCTGGTATGGTTCTGGGGGCCCTCCCCCCTTTCCTAGCCTGCCAGACTGCATGCTCGGATAAGGGTCTGGAATGGATTTTTTTTGGGGGGGGGGGGTCCCAATGCTGGTATTTTTTCACTTTTTTTTTTTTTTTTTTTTAATTTTTACATTCACCCTCTTGACAGCGAACTCATCCATTGTTAAGGATATGGTGGCCACCTTCCCAGCCCGCTCCTTAATCAGCTATTCACTGGTAGCTGGTTAAGGAGCTACCTTAACTCTGACAAAACCATAAGATTAAACTTGGTAATAAAACTCTGCTACATGCTGGACACCTGTGTTTAGGAGAGTTTAGTAGCGGTCAGCATTTTTACTGACAAAACGATGCTGCTCCAGACCGTGCTGGCTGCCGCTAAAATCTACTGCCAAAAAACGCTGGTAAAAGCCTATGTGGGCATGAACACATACGATAAGATGCAGGGGAGTTTAGAGGCAGTTTTAAAAAATGTCTGACGCCTAAAATAGCAGCTGTAAAAATGCCCAGGGTGCATGAAGCCTTATACCAAATCTGAATGGCTGCAGCAAATATCCACTGCAGAGCTAACCAGTAATATATGGCTGATATCTTCATTCTATAACATGATGATGTTCGATTAAGAATCTGTCATTTTCATGTATATGAAGCAGGCAAATTGTATGCACATTTCCTGATACTTCACATGCAAATTCACTCTTCAGCACAGCAAAAATGACAGATCATCATGTGTGTCCTTTGGTCATATATACTGCAGCTTTAGACCATCTACCAATATTAGCCAAAAGCATGGGTGAGGTGCAGAGTTGAATTAATTTTTTTGAGTCACCTTGTTTGTATATGAGTAACACACCAATCAAAAGCAGTTTAAACAAACATATGGATAGGAGTCTTGAGGAATCCATTCGTAATATTTGCCATCTCACCTCAGACATAAAAATATCAAAAATTCTTGTGGCAACCGGTAGTGGGAAACTTGTTAGAAAAATAGTCAGGAACCAGGATGACGCATACATAGAGGTATGAAAACTCTGGGCTTGAAAGTGCACATAAAGCTCTGGAAGATGCTCCTGGAAGAACAAAAAAAAAAAAAAAAAAACAGAGGCTTATTAATACATTCAAAATCAGGGAAAACAGTGCAAGTGCCCCCATCCAGCCACAGACTTCTGCTTTTACTTAAATTGTCTCTTAAAAAGAATGCAGTGTTTTTTTTTGTATACTTTTATTATGATTATACAGGATTTATATAGCGCCAACAGTTTGTGCATCACTTTACAACACAGGCAGACAGTACAATTACAATACAATACAATACAATACAGGGGGAATCAATGGGCCCTGCTCGTCAGCTTACAATCTAGGTGGTTATTAAAGTGGATGTAAACCCACCACTCACCCAGTATAAACTAATGGCACAGTATTAATGTACCGTATTTTTCTGTGTATAAGACGCTACTTTTTCCTAAAATCGTTATACTGAAAATCAAGGGGTGTCAGCCGAGGAGAGAGACGCGCAGGTGTGTAGCTGCCCATAGCTTGTCAAACAGGCTTCCTCCAATCATGAGCCGCATGTTACTGATGTCAGCTGGAGGTGGAGGTTGAGAGTGCGCAGATGCGATCCCATGTGAGGTGGTGAGTGCGCAGATGCAACAGGGAACAGAGCATTCTTAGCCCAAGATGTCAGAAAATAAAAAAAAATTCCAGTAAGCTATTTACCGTGCAAAATTCAAACTAAATGTAGTCAGCTATGCAAAAGAGCATGATGCAGAGAGACAGTTTGGACCTCCTCCCACTGAGTGTATGATCAGACAGTGGAGAAAACAGGAAGGGCAACTCCTTAAGATGCCAAAAATGAAGAGGACCTTAAGGGGAAAACCAGCGAACATGGCCAAACTTGGAGCAGAGGCTTAAGACTTGGACTATGGAGCAGCGTCAGAGTGGCTTATGCGTGTCAACTTTTGGTCCTAAATTCATGTTATGGCATCAAACAAGAGGTGACTGTGAAGTCCTTCAAGAAATGTGTAATCAGCAATGCCATGGATGGAACAGAGGATGATCTCACATATATAGACAGTGACTCAGAAGACAGCAGTGATGCAAAAGAGATTGAAGAAATTCTGTCTGGAACCAATAATGATGGAGAACAGTGATGCAACAGAGGCTGAATAAAGTGATCTGCTGCATAATATACTGGTATGTAAACATTACCTGTGGTAATTTCTAAATAAAAATGTGTTCCGTTTTAGGTTTAAAATTTTGATTTCTTAATTTTGGGTTGGAAAAGTGTGTGTGTGTGGGGGGGGTCTTATACATGGGAAAAATATGGTGCATGTACATGCAAGCTTCCAGCATGTATCCCTACCTTGCAAAACACTGGAATCAGTGGGTTTCTCGCTTTGCTGGAGCATGGTGAGGAGTTGTGATCTCACAAAACTCCCCACCCACCTCTCCACAGAGCTGGAGGAGATGCGAGGGGTGAGTGTGAAGCTCTGTATGCTCCGTGCAGGAGATAAGGAAATGACCTGTCACTCACACAGCACGGGATGAAACGACTCCTTTTCTCCCTTAGTCAGTCTTAGGCCTCATGCACACTGAGGCTGATAAACGGACGTTCAGGGGCATTTGGACGTTTTTTCCAGCTGCCTCTGAACTCATTTAATGTTCTCTTATCAGTACATGTACACAGGGCCGTTTAAGGACGTTTCCAGGCAGTTAAGTTTAGAGGCTTTTTTTGGAACGCAAAAAAAAAAAAAAAAAAAAAAAAAAAAAAAAAAAAAAAAAAAAGGATTTTATTAAAACTTACCGTAAAATCCTTTTCTCCGAGTTCACTGACAGACGCAGCTCTTCATTGACATGTGGGTTATATGCAGATCCTATTAGGAGTTAACTAGGCAAAGAAAGAAAGCAAGCTGGCCCCTCCCAGGGGGCTGTCCTCTCTTTCCCATATAATCCCCCTACTCTGCTCAGTACATCAGCTTGTAACAAGCCGTACCAAAAAAAACGCAGAGGGGTGGGTGCTGCGTCTGTAAGTGAACTCGGAGAAAAGGATTTTATGGTAAGTTTTAGTAAAATCCCATTTTCTCCTACGTTCACTGACAGACGCAGCTCTTCATTGACATGTGGGGATGTCCCAAAGCGGTGTCAGTAAAGAGGGGTGGGTAAACGACAACTGTACCCAACAGAACCTCTGAAGAGGCGCCAGACGCGCCTGCAATGCCACCTGTAAAACTTTACTGCCAAAAGCAGCATCCGAAGATGCGGACACATCAACTTTATAAAATTTAGTGAAAGAGTGCACTGAGGCCCAAGAAGCCGCCTTGCACACCTGTGACACCGAAGCCCGATGTCTAAACACCCAGGAAGTGCTAACAGCCCTGGTAGAATGAGCCGTGACTGGAAAGGGAAGGGACTTGCCCCGAAAAAAATATGCATAAGTCACGGTCTGTCTGACCCAACGGGAAACAGTAGCCGGTAAGGCCGCCAATCCTGTGCGTGGCCCGTCCGTCAGTACAAACAATGCGTCAGACTTCCGAAAAGAGACTGTAGCCGCCAAATAGACCCGCAAAGCCGTTACAACATCCAATGAGTGTAACTCAAATTCCTTGGGATGTGAGGGACGCGGACACAATGAAAGAACAATCTCTTCATTAGTGTGAAAAGACGACACCATCTTTGGGAGAAACAAAGGTGACGGGCGCCTTGTGAAGGTCCAAATAGGGAGACTTGCAGGACAATGCTGCCAGCTCAGAAACCCGCCTAGCGGATGTAATGGCCACTAAGAAAGCCACTTTTTGTGACAGTAATTTTAAGGGAATATCCCTGATCCTCTCATATGGCGGCTTCTGTAGCACAGAAAGCACTAGATTCAAATCCCACGGCGCCAAAGGCAACCGCACCTGTGGGACCACATGGCGTACACCTTGTACAAGTGTACGAAGCAATGAATGTGATGCCAAAGGTCATTGGAAAAGGTTTGCCAGAGCCAAAATATGACCCTTGAGGGTACTCCAAGCCAATTTATATCCAGGCCCTGTTGTAAAAGGGCTAGGACCCTGAACACGACATAAGAGCGAGGGTTCCAATCCCCTGCCTCACACCAAAGTATGCCTTCCAGGTGTGAGGATAAATCTTGCGCGAAGTACACTTACGCGCTTTTAACATGGTAGGGATCACTGAGTCAGCGACCCCCCTGTCCCTCAGCACCTGGGACTCGATAACCAAGCCGTCAAAGCCAGCGAGGGTAAAACAGGGTGCAAGACGGGCCCTTGAGACAACAAGTCTTCACGCAGCGGAAGGCGTCAGGGAGCATCTACCACCATTCGTACCACATCGGTGTACCAACGACACCGTGGCCAATCCGGATTCACCAGGATCATCGGGATCCCCTCCGCTTCCACCCTGTGCAGTAGCCCTGGTAGAAGCTTGATGGGAGAATAGGCGTACAGAAGAGGATACCGACCCCAAGGCGCTCCCAGCGCATCCTTAGCATCCGCCAACGGGTCTCTTGTCCTGCACACAAAGGTCTTCTCTTTGTGATTGAACCGGGACGCCATGAGGTCCACCTCTGGCGTGCCCCACTTGAGGCAGATCTGGTTGAACACTTCAGGATGTAGGGACCATTGCCCCTGATCCAGTGTCTGGCGACTGAGAAAGTCCGCCTCCACGCCTGGAAAGTAAATTGCAGAGATTGCCAGTACGTGGAGTTCTGCCCTATTCAGAATGAGAGCTGCATCCGCAGTCGCACCCGAACTCCACGTTCCGCCCTGATGGTTCACATACGCCACGGCCGTGGCATTGTCCGACTGAACCCGAATCGGGAGGCCTCGCAGCCTTACCGCCCAGTGGGAGAGGCAGAGTCTGACTGCACTCAGCCCCAGCACATTGATTGGAAGGTGAGATTTCTGCGCCGACCAGCGCTTCTGGGCAGACAACTGTCCCTTCAGTCCATAGGCTGGCGTCTGTCGTGACAAATCGACCATTCAGGGGAAGAAAGGATCTTCCCAAGGGTAAAGCTGGGCCCAAAGCCACCCTGTCAAAGACCCCCTGGTCTGGGGGTCCAGTCTAATCAGTCGGTCTAGGGACAGAGGTGACTTGTCCCACTGAGACAGAATCGCTCGTTGAAGGAGCCAAGCGTGACTCTGGGCGTACAGTACCGCTTCGAGGTCCGATACCATGAGCCCCAACACCCGCATATAAAACCGTAAGGAGGACCACCAGCGAGACAGTAAGGATCACACTGCTGCTTGCAGGGTCAGTAACTTGGCCGGAGGTAGAAACACCTTCGCCTGTTCCGTATCCAAGATTAGACCCAGGTATACCAGGTGACAGTGTCAGCGTCGACTTCTGCAGGTTGATCAACCAGCCGAAGTCCCTCAATGAGGCCATTGTGATGGCTACGATATCCTCCAGAGCTGAAGCAGATTCCGCTCTCAGGAGTAGGTCGTCGAGGTATGCTACTACCGCAATGCCTCTGCCTCAGTAGCGCCAGGACCGGGGCCACCAGCTTGGTGAACGCCCGAGGAGCCGAGGCCAGACCAAAAGAAAAACGCCACAAATTGGTAATGTCGGTCTCACACCTCAAAGAGCAGAAAGCGCTGGTGTTTGTGACAGATGGGAACATGGAGATACGCGTTCCTGAAATCCGGGGACGCCATGATTCCCCTTGGTGCAGGGAGGCCACGACCGAGCGGACGGATTCCATACGAAATTTTCACGCTCTCACAAAGTGGTACAGCGCTTTTAGGTCCAGAACAGGCCTGGCCCCTCCCCCTTTTTTGGGGACCATGATAGGTTTGAATAAAAACCTTGAAACCTCTCCAACTGAGGTACTGGCACAATCAGCCCCTGGTACGATAGTGCCTGGACAGCCCTGAATAGGGCCTCTCAACTCCCCTGAGGGAGTGTCAAGTTCGATGGGAAGAACTTGTCTGGGAGTAGAGTGCTGAACTCTATCCTGTAACCAGAGGACACCACTTCCTGCACACACCGGTCGGAAATGCGGGCAGTCCACCTGTCTGCGAACCCCAGAAGACATCCCCCCACCCGTACTTCGGGTGGGGGCAACCCATCATGCAGGGGCGGGCTTGTCCTAGGTCTCTTCGTGCCAGGGCACGAAAAAACCTCTTCTGACCCGAAGAGATAGGTCCCTGCTTTCGGCGAAATTCTCGCCGCTTGGGTTCGGGAAGGAATATACTCTCCCCCTCCAGTGAAATCCTTGATGATTTCATCCAACTGTGGACCGAATAGACGGCCACCCTGAAAAGGGAGATCCGCAAGACCCCTTTTTTGGACGCGTGGTCACCAGACCAAGAGCGTAGCCAAAGTACCCGTCTGATAATGACTGCAAAGACCGACATTTTTTACAGCATGGAAAGCAGATCCAGGGCCGCATCAGGTATTGAACACCCTGACCCAAACGTTCTGCTTTTTACGACGCCTCAATTCGGACAGGTACTGCGCCACCAGGGCCGGTCTCATGGCTGGTCCTGCTAACAGGAAAAATGCCTTAGACACTGCCTCCGTACGCCTGTCGGCTGGGTCCTTGAATGAAAAAAAACCCTCAACCGGGGGGAGTCCACTATGGGGGACATCCATTTTTTTTCACGAAATTATCCTCAAAGGGATCGCGTAGCGTGTGGGTAGGGCGAAGGAATTTTGAAGGCGCTGCAATTCCCGATAGACCAGATGATCGAAAAAAAGAGATATTATAACTTACCGTAAAATCCTTTTCTCTGAGTTCACTGACAGACGCAGCCTTCTTATGACACGTGGGTTATGCTCATAATACTAGGAGTAGACTAGGCAAAAATAAAATAAAAGCATAGGTTGGCCCCTCCCAGGGGGCCGTCCTCACCTTAGCATATAATCCCCCTGCTCTGCATAGCACATCAGTTCGTAACAAGCCGTACAAACTCAACACAGAGGGGTGGGTGCTGCATCTGTCAGTGAACTCAGAGAAAAGGATTTTACGGTAAGTTATAAAATAATACCTTTTACTCTTCCGTTCACTGACAGACGCAGCCTTCTTATGAAATGTGGGGACGTCCCAAAGCTGTGTCAATCAAGAGGGGTGGGCAAACTATAACTGTACCCAACAGAAAAAGCCCTCTCAGGCGGCGCTAATTGCGCCTACACTGCCGCTTGTAATACTTTGCGGCCAAAAGCAGCATCCGAAGATGCTGAAACATCAATTTTGTAAAACTTAGTAAACGTGTGCACTGAGGCCCAAGTAGCCGATTTGCACACCTGAGACACCGAGGCCTGGTGTCTAAACGCCCAGGAAGTACCAGATGCCCCGAATCTCATATGCATGAGTCACGGTCTTCCTTATCCAACGAGAAATGGTAGCTGACAAGGCCCCCATGCCTTTGAGCGACCCTTCCGTCAGCACAAATAAAGAATCAGACTTTCGAAAAGAAGCTGTAAAAAACTAATACACCCACAAAGCCCTCACCACATCCAAAGAATGCAGTTCACCTTCTTTTGGATGCGGGCACAATGAGGGAAGAACAATATCCTCATTTAAATGAAAAGAAGAAACCACCTTCGGAAGAAATGAAGGGGAAGGTCGCAAAACCGCCTTGTCCTTGTGAAGGACCAAGTAAGGTGACTTGCAGGATAACGCTGCTAACTCAGACACCCACCTAGTGGATGTGATAGCAACCAGAAAAGCCACTTTCTGCGACAACAGTTGCAAGGGAATGTCCCTAATCTTTTCATATGGTGGTTTCTGCAGCACAGAAAGCACCAGATTCAAATCCCACGGTGCCAGAGGCGACCGTATTCGAGGAGCCATATGACGTACCCCCTGTACAAATGTACGGATCAATGAATGAGACGCCAAGGGCCGTTGAAATCTGACTCTTAAGCGTACTTAACGCCAGGTTCTTGTCCAGTCCTTGCTGCAAAAAAGTCAGTACTCTGGACACTATATAAGAGCAGGGGTTCCAACCCCCTGCCTCGCACCAGGTAATATAGGCCTTCCAGGTCCTATGATAAATCTTAGGTGAGGTACTTTATGTGCTTCAATCATAGTAGGGATCACGGCGTCCGAGACACCTCTATCCCTCAACACCTGGGACTCAATAGCCAAGCCGTCAAAGCCAGCGAGGGTAAAGCAGAGTGCAAGATGGGCGGCAGAGACAGTAGGACTTCGCGAAGTGGAAGATGCCACGGAACATCTGTCACCATCAGTACTACGTCGGCGTACCAAGGACGCCGAGGCCAATCAGGAGCTACCAGGATTGTCGGGATTCCCTCTGCTTCTATCCTGCGCAGAAGCCGTGGTATAAGCTTTAAAGGAGGAAAGATGTACAGAAGCGGATACCGACCCCAGGGCGCTACCAGTGCGTCCGAGGCGACCGCCAACGGATCTTTTGTTCTGCACACAAAGATCTGTACCTTGTGATTGAACCTGAAGGTGATGAGGTCCACCTCTGGCGTGCCCCACTTGAGGCAAATCTGACGGAACACTTCTGGATGTAGGGACCATTCCCCCTGATCCAGAGTCCGGCGGCTGAGAAAGTCCGACTGCCAGTTTTCCACGCCTGGGATGTAGATTGCAGAGAGAGCTGGCACGTGAAGTTCTGCCCACCGAAAGATCAGTGCTGCCTCCGCTTGCCTTGCCACCCTTGCCTGCACCGTGTCCAGAATCAGACCCAGGTATTCCAGCCGGCAGGATGGAGTCAACGCTGATTTCTGCAGGTTGATTAGCCAACTGAACTCTTAACGTGGACACCGTGATTGTCACGTTCTCCTCCAGAGCCACAGCAGACTCTGCTCTCAGGAGTAAATCTCCGAGGTATGCTACTCAGCAGCGCCAGCATCGGGGCCACCACCTTGGTGAACACTCAGGGAGATGAAGACAGCCCGAAGGGAGGTGCCACAAACTGGTAATGCCGGTCCCCCACTGCGAAGCGTAGAAAACGCTGGTGACTGTGACAAACTGGAACATGGAGATACGCGTCCCTGATATCCAGGGACGCCATGAATTCCCCTTGGTGCAGGCGGCCACGACCGAGCGGATGGACTCCATCCTGAATCTCTTCGTCTTTACGAAGCGGTTTAATGCCTTCAGGTCCAGAACTGGCCTGACACCGCCCTTTTTGGGCACCACGAAGAGGTTTGAGTAAAACCCATGAAATCTTTCCGCCATGGGTACCGGTACAATCACCCCCTGTTCGGCAAGCGCCCGAACGGCGCCTAGAAGCGCCTCCCGACACCCCTGAGGGAGTCTCAAGTTTGAAGGGCAGAACCTTTCTGGGGGCAGAGAGATTAATTCTATCCTGTACCCAGAGGACACCACCTCCAGTACCCACCGATCGGTGATGCGGGCAACCCCAGCAACCGGCCCCCCACCCGTGAGTCGGGTGGGGGCAACCCATCATGCGGAGGTTGATTTATCCTTCGCTTTTTCGAACTTATGCTGCCAGGGCCTTTTACTGGGCCTAGCGGAAGCCTTACTGGGACTTTAAGCCCTTACCCGCTGAGTCGGGTGCCCGAAAAAACTTCTTCTGACCTGAACAAACAGGACCCTGCCTACGGCGAACATCCCGCCGCTTTGGCTCTGGAAAAAAGTACTCTTCCCTCCCGTGAAATCCTTAATTTCATCCAACTGTGGGCCAAACAGATGCCCTCCCTGAAAGGGAAGATCTGCAAGAGCTTTCTTTGAAGCCTGGTCGCCCGACCAAGAGCAGAGCCACAACACCCGCCTGATAACGATTGCAAAAACAGACATTTTTGACAATATGGGAAGAAGGTCCAAAGCAGCATGGCATATATAGCGGAGACCCTCTTCCAAATGTTGTGCCCGCTGCACCTCAGCCTGTGCACATTCACAAGTTAAACCAGTGTGCAGTGTGGCAGCGTGCTCGTGAAGAGATTGTGCCGCCATCGCAGCCGCTATAGCTGGCCGCATGGCTGACCCAGCCAACAAGAACAGTGCCTTAGACACTGCCTCCGTGCGGCGATCGGCCGCCTCCTTAACCACTTGCCGACCGCCGATCGGAGATTGACGGCGGCAAAGTGGCGCTGTAAGGCAAATCGCCGTCATACGACGGCGGCTACCAGATCGCGCACAGTGAGCGCGCGCGCGCCGCCGGAGGCGCGCCCGCGCGCTCACTGTGTCCGGGGAGGGCCGGGGAGCGGGTGCGGCGGCTTCGATTGCCGCCGGCCACCCGCGATGCCCCCCCCCGGAGCGAATGAGCGGAGGTCCGTGTATGTAAACACGGACCTCCGCTCTGTGTGAGGGGGAAGGGCTGTGATCACAGCCTTCCTGTACGTGAAGGCTGTGATAACTTCCCTTCCCCAGCTAGGCAAGCCCCAATACAGTTAGAACACGCCCAGGGAACATAGTTAACCCTTAGCGCGCCCCCTGCAGGTTAACCCCTTCACTGCCAATGGCATTTACACACTAATCAGTGCATTTTTATAGCACTGATCGCTGTATAAATGCCAATGGTCCCAAAAAAGTGTCAAAATGTTCCGACATGTCCGCCCCAATATCGCAGTACCGCTAAAAATCGCAGATCGCCGCCATTATTAGTAAAAAAAAATAAATAAATAAAAACCCCAAAAATGAATTCTCATCATCCGTAAACGCGACCACTTTTGCGCAAACCAATCAATAAACGCCGATTGCGATTTTTTTTATCGCAAATATGATGAATATAAATCGGCCAAAAACGGTGAAAAAAAATGTTTTATATTTTTTTTTTGGATTTGTATTTTAGCAAAAAGTAAGAAATTTGTGTTTTTTTGCAAAATTGTCGCTCTTTTGTTTATAGCGGCGATCAGAAATGACGCAGAGGGGATCAAATACCACCAAAAGAAAGCTCTATTTGTGGGAAAAAAAGGACGCAAATTTCGTTTGGGTACAACGTCGCACGACCGCGCAATTGTCAGTTAAAGCGACGCATCGCCGAATCGCAAAAAGGGCTCCGGTCCTAAAGCTGGAAATCCTTCCGGTCCTTAAGTGGTTAAAAGACAGAGACCCCTCCAAGGGAATGGTCGTTACCTTATTCAGACGGGCCACTGGGGGGTCCACCGTTGGGGAAGCCCATCTCTTAGTAAAGCTATCCTCAAAGGGGTAGCGAACAGCAAAGCTTTTAGGAAAAGCAAAGGAATTTGGTGGCCGCAGCCATTCCTTGAACACCGCCTGTTCAAACACCTGATCATAAGGGTAAGCCCTAGGAGACCTAGGGGGTTTAAGTGATCCACAAATATGAGGACTCATGCGACTCCCCTGCTTGGTCAAGCCGCATGGAGTCACGGATATCAGTGATCAGAGCGGCCACTATCGCTTTATCATGCAAAAAAGGAGCCTCCTGATCACCTTCGCCTTCTGAGGGCATTTCACCCTCTGATAGGTCCACAGGTGTGACCACTGAGGTGCTTTCTGGATCCGAATCCTCCCTTGGGGAAAGGGGGGGGTGGGTGTTTTTTGGGGTCCCCCGCCCGGGGAAAGAACTCCCCAAATACCGCCCTCAGCTGTTCCAGGGACACCAAGGTTCCCGGGGTGGATTGTTGATCCGCAGGTACACCTGCCATAGCCTTGCCGGCCTCTGACATCCCAGCCTTCCGGCACCCCCACTGTGTGACCACCATCACCTCTACCCCACCAATCAGCCAGGGAGACCCGCGAGGATTGCACCCACCGCTACCAGCACCCAGGGAGAGCCAGCTATACTTGCGGTTTTAAATGTCTCAGCACTTGTGACAGGAATGAGCAATGCCCAAAAATCCACTGCACTTCAAGAGCCTGCACCACAGAGTGTCAGCCACGTTGTCCAAGTGAAACCGGAAGTACTAATTCCGTTTATATCACTTCCTATACCAAAAACGACCACTGGGGGCCGCCAGAGGACAGGCTGAAAACCACATGTGGTTACCAAACAATGGATGCTGCCATTAACACAAGCAGAGCTTATAGCAAAATGGTGTGGTCGGCAGACGAACGAACGGTGATCCACACCGAATGGCGGCGAACCGCTTAAGGCAGTGCTCCGAACGGTCAGTGCAAGGTGCGGTACTGCGGAAGGGGGAGGGGGAATGGGAGATAATCCTCAAAGGGGTACCACCCAGTGTGTCCCCACTAACGGACCCCCACCGGCCGGCTACCACAGAAGCTGCCCAGGTGCCCACTCTCCGCGCCCCTAGGACGGAAGAGGGGTCCACTCACCAATCCGACGGGTGCAGCGGGTAGCCACCCAGAGCAGACTTACCTCCCCATAGAGAGGCATGCTGCTGGCCAGGCCCCTGGACAGGAACAAAACCAGTCACTGGGCTCTAGTGGGTTTTAACCACTGGCCGCCCGCACGGAACGGGCGCTATGCGGCGGGCCCCCGCTAAGGGTAGCTCGCATAGTGTCGGCCGGACTGGGGAAAGTTTTTGGATTCTAGATATCCTCTATACCACCAGCCAGCTTCTTGATAGCAGTCTTCATCAGAAAAAAATCTTCAGGAGACCGCAGATCCCATAGGGAACCAGGTCTACTCCTTGCACTAGGCAATTTAAAACTGATGTGCTATGCAGAGCAGGGGGATTATATGCTAAGGTGAGGACGGCCCCCTGGGAGGGGCCAACCTATGATTTTTTTTTTTTTTTTGCCTAGTCTACTCCTAGTAATATGAGCATAACCCATAAGAAGGCTGCGTCTGTCAGTGAACGGAAGAGTAATTGATCACACGGGTAAACCTTGGGTGATCTAGGTGGTCTAGCTAACCCGCAAACGTATGTGGCAGCTTGCGACTCCCCTATCTGGTCCAGTCGCAAAGACACACGGATACCCACCAGCACTTTTTTGCGCGCCACTGAGGCCCCCAGGTCCTCTTCGCCATCTGAGGGAATTAGTTCACCTTCCGACAGTTCCACGGGGTCCCCGTGACCCCGAAGCCATTTCCGGTTAGAATCGTCCCCTGAGGAACAGGGGGGAAATGGGCGTTTTTGCAGGGGCCCCCAGAGACTTGCTCGGCCCACGCCGGGGAAAAAAAAAATCACTAAAAACCGCCCTGAGTTGGTCCAATGACACCAAGTCCCCAGCGTTTTTGGCTGCATAGTCGCAGATTCCTCCTCAGAGGGTCCCGCAGTTGTCCACCGGAATTGACAGTCAGACCAGTTGCCACTAAGGCAACTCACAATGCGCCCAGCCGCTGCCCCATAGAACACCAGGGAGGTCCCAGGAGGACTGTGCCCATCGCTACAGACATCCCAGGGCTTAGTCAGCTATACTACTTGTTCCTTTGTGCCCGCGAGCGCTGTTCCCATAGGAGTGCTCAGTAGAGAAAGACCGCCAGAGAAACTGTGCTGTCAGTGCTGTCTTGAATGAAAGTAAAAGTACAGCCACATGTTATACACGCTGCAGGGACTGCAATATGGCCTCCAGGGCCGTCCCAGGAAAGTCAAAGTGAACAGCAATGCCAGTGTATAGGTGGGGCTACGGCAAAATGGCCGCCGCTGACACTAGGGAAAAAAAAACACTAGAAAATGGCAGAGGCTACAGGAAAATGGCGGCGATCCGCCGCCATTTCGCCGCATGGCGGTAAAAACGGCGGAACCGTTACTGAAGGGTGCGGAGCGGGTGGGGGGGGCCGCAGCCCGGCAACCCAGTTAAGGGGGAAAAAAATTATTTTTTTATTTTTTTTGTCATTTTTGTTGCCCGGCGCCCCCCCATCACACCCCGAGAGGGGAATCACTCACCACTCCAGCCGGGCGTAGAGGGTCGCCACCCGATGCAGACTTTCCTCCCATCTGGAAGGGATGCTGCAGGCCTCAGCCCCTGGACCGGAAAGCACGTCCTGACACTGGGCGTAAGTGGGGGTCTCCCACTGGCAGCCCACACGGAATGGGCACGATGCGGCAGGTCCCGCCCTAGCATAGGACTGGCTCGCATCGGTTAGCCGCACTGGGGAAAGCATAGGATTCTATATATCATTTTTGCCCCAGCAAGCTTCTTGATAGCAGTCTTCATCAGAAGGCTTGAGAAAAATAAAAAGTGCGGAAATAAAAATATGATCTGCAGGTCCCATAAGGGAGCCAGGTCAACTCCTTGCACTAGGCATGTTAAAACTGATGTACTGAGCAGAGCAGGGGGATTATATGGGAAAGAGGACAGCCCCCTGGGAGGGACCAGCTTGCTTTCTTTCTTTGCCTAGTTAACTCCTAATAGGATCTGCATATAACCCACGTCAATGAAGAGCTGTGTCTGTCAGTGAACGTAGGAGAAAATGGGTTCAGATGCCATTTCAGAGGCATTTGAAATGCCAAACAGCTTGTAAATGCCACTAACGGCACCTAAACGTGGTAACTCGCGTCTAGGATTGTTTAGTTTACAGGAGTTTCTATTAAAAAAAAAAAACGCTTGATTAACGCTTGGTGGCAAGACTGGGCACAGATGACATGATATCCTCTCCTGTACAAGTTAGAAGTGTAAGCAATTTTTTTTTTTTCTCTTCGGTTTTACATCCACTTTAAAGGTATTTTACCTAGATACTCAATTTTTAATCGCCTGCCACTTCCATCCAGCAGTTGAAAAGTGAAAGTCTAGTACTCCAAGGTTTCTAAAAGCTACATTACTGCTGTGCTGTATATATGCACATTAAGGACAAAATTACACACACAGCTGAATATTCATCTCAATGACTCAGGAGGGACACTCTTCTCGTAATTTAAAATATCAATTTATAAACTTTCAAAGACATTAACATTAATCAAAGATCACTATAGTTTCCTTTATAATAGCTGCAGGCTGCGCTTTACAATAATTGGCTAACAGAACATCTCAGTCGGTTGGGATTGAGACATTGTGCATGGAGCCTTAATCTTTGTCTGCTAAACTGTATCTGATAAACAACCATTTTTGGTAATTTTGGCGTTTTTTTTTTTTTTTTTTTTTAACAGCCCAAAAATGCCACTTTAGGTTATCCTATGTGTCCATGCACACATGGACTTTAATTGTCGTTTATCAGCAGTGGCGTTTTTGGGCTGTTATCTGAACGCCCTGAATTGGCATTCAAAAGTCGTTCTTTTGACCACAAAAAACGTTAAACGCTGATAAACGCTCATACGGCTGTTTATTGGCGTCCAGCATTTTTTGCAGTCAACGGAAGCTAATGAAGAAAAAAAAAAAAAAACGCTCAAAAACGCCGACACTGATAAACGCTGCTTACAAAACGTTGCAAAAGAACGTTTTCTAAGCAGCGTCTCCTGCCCGACGCCGAGAGAACCCAGACAGCGTCCAGTGTGCATGGAGCCTGAGAGAGCCTTTACAGGAAGTGAAAAAAGTCAACCACAAAACAGTAAGGATGGAGCATTGGGGAAACAATTGTCAAACTGCAGCAGTTTTTGGCAACTTTTTTAAAAACAATAGAAACATGGAAGTATGCAGGTACGTACGATCCATTCACCCTGTATGGGTTTTTGCAACCCTTTTGGGCCTCATGCACACTGGGCACTTTATCCATCTCTCCAGAAAAAAAAGCTTGACGCTTGTAAACACCTGGAATGCTTTTAGGGGCACCAAGTGCTTGGGTGTTAATTTTTTTCATTGGCCAAATAGTTAATTCTGGCCATTGAAATTAAAGTGGATGTAAACCCAATTCATGAAATTTGAGCTGAGCACAGATCTGCAGTGTTTTATCTCTCTTCAAAGCACTAAGTCCCGTGGGTGTCTCTTGTTCAATGCCTCTGTTTTCAGCCTGACAAGTTCTCCAAGATGGGTAGAAGCGTTTGACGGGGGAGGTTGCTATAAATAGATTAGCACACTGCTTGTCATCTAAGAACAGAGCTATGCACATTGCTTTCTGTGTTTGCCTATGGAGGAGAGGGGGGTATGTGCCTTTCCTCCAATCAGCTGTCTTGGCTGTATGCCAATGATCCACTCCCAGAGGTAACCAGGAAGAGAAATGTTAACAGGATCTGCACTTTCTAAAGGATATATACAGTTGAAGACAGAAGATCTACATGTAAAACTTATATAGGGAGATTTGTTTCATCCCGGTCTATCATCTGAGGCTATTAACTTCACTGGGTATATGGAGTGTTTCCATCCACTTTAATGCTCAATAGCCAAATCCTGCCAAAACGCAGCTGCTCCTGGATGCTCTGGTTGTGTTTTTTTCCCCCTGCATTTAAACCGTGCAAAATACGTGTGTGCATGAACACAGGCTAACAAGCAGTGGCATAAAAAAAGCCAGGTGCCCCTAAGAGCAGCCTTAAAAATGTCCAGTGTGCATGAGGTCTTAAACATGGATACTTTGTTTACTGGCTTGCGCATGCATGTTGGGTGAAAGTATGCAGGAGAAGACTGAGCACAGGCAGATGATTCCTAAACCAAAAATCTTTAATAAAGGTGGAAAATAATGGATTGCAATTTACCACTTCGCTTTAACCTGCCCAGACAGGGATACTCATTAGGGCTGCGGAATTTAATCGATGCATCGCGATTCAACAGCCCGCGATGCGGCATCGATGCAGCGACCGTCAATCGATTCACACGTGATGATGTCATCCGCGCTCGCTGCGTCTCGCCGGAAACAGCCGAAAGGAGCCAAGGGCGAGCCGCGCCTCTGACGTCATCCACAGCGGCGGCGGCATTGCGGCGTGGACTGGAGCCGAGATGGAACACGCAGGAGGGGAGACAGAGTCTGAGACACGTGCAGCCAGCCAGTGAGTGCCCCCAGGCCCAGGCCCAGCAGAGATACTCCAAAGAGTCCACAGTGAGTCCTCACGCTGAGTGTCAGAGCTTTGCTGCCTGAAGAAGACTGACCCAAGGGATCCAGGCCTGAGGCCTCAGGCTGCCAGTGTCGCTTGTCCCTCCATCCTCACCTCTGCCTCACCTCACAGGCTACTGCATGGAACCACCACAGACCACCAGTGCACCATTCATCATCAGACAGGTACCTCTCTCTCATACAATCCTAATGAGTTAATTAATACTACTAAAAATACTAGTACACTACTTACTTACACTTTAATGCAGGGCTGTGTCTGCCGCACCTCATACCTGTACCTCACCTAACAGCTAACATAATTAATAACTTGTGCTTCTCTATAATAAAAAAGTAGTCCAGAGGTTTAAATAAATACCATGGCATTGGCAATTTGGCAGCCCATATTATAATCCAAGTTAAAATAAACCAAACCCATTCCGATTCCACCTACATCATTGAAGGTGACAGGCAGCCCTATTCCCCCAGTTCCCCTCAGAGAGACTGAGCCATTACTGTTTGATGCCCTCATAAGAAAAGCAGCAGCCAAGTAGTGTTGTCTGTTGTGTATTTTGTATTTAACTTGTATAGCAAACTTTGCTTTGCTTTTATGGTCACATGACATGAGTTGACAGTTGACACAGTGACTTAATTCATTTTTTTTTTTATACTGACAGAGTCCATAGTCCTTACACAATTGCATGGCATGCTAAAGTAAAATGTCAGAAGGAGACCAAAAAGAACGAGAGATAAAAAATGCACCTAGCATTTTAAAAGCAAACATCTGGACACATTTTGGCTTTTATGAACAACCAGGGAAGCACGAATTGGACAAGACACATGCTGTGTGTAAAACCTGTCACACAAAAATTAAATATCTAGGGAATACTACTAACTTGAGAAACCACGTTAGCAGTTTTCACTCTGAGATGCTAACACCTGTCGCCACCACCAGTGCCACTGCCACCACCTCCACCAGTGCCAAGGAAAAAGACCCAGCTCAGCCGAGAATTGATGCAATACTGCCGACTTTGCCACCCAGCTCTGAAAGAGGGAAGAGGATAACAAAAGCTGTGGCAGCTTTCATAGTTAAGGACCTACGGCCTTACTCTGTTGTGGACAACACGGGGTTTCACTACCTGTTGAGGACGATAGAGCCGCGTTACAAGATCCCGTCACGTAGTCACTTTACAGAAAACGTTATACCTGCACTCTACCACGAAACAAAAGCTCAGGTAATTGCGTCAATGAGCCAAGCATGTCGAGTCGCAATAACGTGTGATTCCTGGACTTAAGTCACGACAGAGTCTTATGTCACAATAACAGCACATTTCGTTAGTAAGGACTGGCAGATCTTGTCGCATGTACTGCAAACGAGAGCCATTTATGAGTCTCACACAGGTGCTCATCTGGCGGAGCTACTTTCTCATGTCGTGGAAGAATGGCAGCTGTCCGATAAATCTGTAGTGCTTGTGACCGACAACGCATCGAACATGATAGTTGCAGCTCAAGTTGGAAAATTCCCTCATGTAAAATGCTTCGCCCATACACTAAACCTTGCGTCCCAGAAGGCGCTGAAAGTGGCCACGCTATCCAGGCTTCTTGGCAGAGTGTGACGCATATACACATTCTTCCACCGCAGCACCATAGCAAGCCACTGTCTAAGAGAAACAGAAATGCCTTGGCCTGAAGAATCATAAGCCGATAACTGATGTGTCAACAAGATGGAACAGCGCATATGACATGGTCGAGAGGTTCTTAGAACAGCCTGCAGTCTGTGCTACCTTGCTCTCTCCAGAAGTAAGAAAAGGAGAGTCCGATCTCTGCACTCTCAATGAAACAGATGTGCCAAATGCAGAGGATGCTGTGAGTGCATTAAAGCCAATGAAGGATGCAACCATGCTGATGTCAGAAGAGCGCAATCCAACAGTTTCTCTCATTGCCCCTCTGTCATGCTCTGGAGAAGTTGTGCATTTAGACACCATGGGAGACACACCCATGATCCATGAGATCAAGAATGCCATCAAAACAGATCTCCAGAAGAGGTACAGCAGTGAGGCAGAGAAGAAGATCCTTCATACAGCATCTGCACTTGATCCTCGCTTTAAGGGACTGCCTTTTATCCTCACAGAGGAGGAGAGATTGGAAATATACAGAGGAGTGACTGAGGAGGCTGCATCCTTGGAGGTAATTTGAATTTCATCATGTTTCTTGCAACAGCATTAGCCTAGCAGACAGTGCCAGTAGCTAGCTTAACAGCTAGCTAGCTACATTGTAAGCCCTGCTGCTTCTGATTTGGTGTGGGCTGCGGGAACTGCACCGACTCCTTCCTGTGCGGTTTCCTCACCCCATCGGAATCACAGGCAGTTCACATTCACAATGTGTTTTCTTAATGCTATTTTCTATTCCTTTGTACAACCACAGATTACATCTAGTAAGAGGACACATGAGGAGGATAAAGTGCCTAAGAGAAGAGCAACAGAAACACCCACCGAGGAGGACAACCATTCTCCATCTCCTCCCAAAAGAAGGTCCAGATCACTGCTCATGACTTTGCTGGGACAGTCTTTCACTGACTCTGAAGGTGCAATAGAACCCAAGACCCCCTATGCCAAGGCTGAAGAGGAAATGGAAAAATATTGTAAAGCCCCACCTCTGCCTCTCACCGAGGACCCTTTGAACTGGTGGCGTGAGCATGAGGTCGTATTTCCCCTCCTTTCCCAGCTGTCAAAGCAATACTTGTGTATCCCAGGGACAAGTGTGTCGGCAGAGCGCGTTTTCTCCACTGCAGGAGATGTGGTAACTGCAAAAAGAAGCACCCTCAAGCCAGAGCATGTGGATCAACTAGTGTTCTTACAGAAATATCTACATGTTCCCAAATGCTGAGCAGCACTGCAGTGATCCATGTTTTTTTTTTTTTTTCATATTTTTTGGCACTTCCAGGTGACGGTCCAGGGAGGAAGTGCTGTCATGTGATGTCTGGTTGTCCTAATGCATTGCCCACTGCCCACTCCGTGCAGCAGAGTGCACTAGTGTGCAGTTGTGCACTGCCCGATGCCCCTGCAAGTCTGTCACACCATCCACCCACAGGTCCCACACCAGTGTTTTATATTTTTGTTATAGAGTCTGCCACTGACTGAGATAGTTTGTTCTGGACGATTGACCATATTCAGTTTCACAAAAAGTGTCTGTCTTGTCTAGTGTCTCTCTAGGGGTTAATTTAACCCTCCCTCAGCCAAAGACTAAAAGTTTCAGACAACTGATGGCAAATCAATCAATCTCTCTCGCCCCTCCCCCTCCCTCTCTCTCTCTCCCCCCCCCCTCTCTACCCCCCTCCCCCTCTACCCCTCTCTCTCCCCCCCTACCCCCCTCTCCCCTCCACCACCATCTCCCCCCTCTACCACCCTCTCCCCTTCAT
>BLSH010277625.1:6156678-6175262 GCA_018402905.1 Glandirana rugosa
CACATCAACATATATAAATATAACATTTTGGCATTTAAACAGCAAGAAAATCTCAGAAAATTATTTTTAAATTAAGGACTATCACCATAGGATATTTAGCACCAAAATAATGTAGAAGGCATGCCAATAAATTCTACTTCTACAACTACACCTGCTACACAAATATAACAAAAACACAGCTGCCTGTAATAGGAGTCTATTACTTTATTTGCACCAGTTTCTTCTGAAAAGGTCAACTATATACCCGTGATTTGAGCGGCAAACTAAAACCAAACCATTCTCATAATATCACTTCCTTATACATTACAAACTCTTTCCTCGTACTTACCATGCTATGTGAACCTGACCGCTTCATTAACCCATGAAATATTTCACGAGTGCTTCAGCACCAGTAAAGCTGTCAAGGTGGGTAAAACCGCAACTTGAAATACAGCACACCTAGCCTGTCTAAATCCTTATTTGTAACTGACGAGTGCGCTAAAATTTCCCTCCAAGTATGATTTATGCTGTGTAGGTGGTAATATTGGAATACACCACATTGTAACAGTCTAACATAAATAAAGTGTTTTAATGATTACTGGACTAAAGGGACTTTAATTTTAAGACATACTTACAATTTAACCACCTCCTGCCCGCGCTATAGCCAAAAGACGGCTACAGCATAGGCCTTAATTGCTGGGAGGGCATCCATGTACGTTCTCCCAAGATCGTGCCCCGCTGCAGGGTGCGCTCTGATCAGCCAGTCATCCCGGCCCATTACCATGTGATCAGCTGTCAGCACGAGGAGGGGAAAAAAAAACGCTGATCGCTAGCTTTTGTCAGAGGGACATCGGTCCCGAACAGGGAGAGCCGCCGCCGCATCTGTGCCCACCAGTGCCGTCTGCCAGTGCATGCCAATGCCACCTACCAGTGCATATCACTGCTGCCTACTGCCTACGAGTGTCACCTATCAATGCCCACCAGTGCCACCCCATCAATGCAGCCTCATCAGCGCACATTAAAAGAGAAAAATTACCTGTTTTAGAAATTTTATAACACAACTATGAAACTTGTTTGCTTTGCTTTTTTCAAAATTTTCAGTCTTTAGTTTTTTTTTTTGTTTTTTTTTTTTGCAAAAAATAAAAAAACCCAGCAGTGATTAAAGCATTTGTTAACTCCAAAAATAAATAAAAAAAAAAATGCTGCTCCTGTGTCTCTGCAATTAGCAGCATGGTGCTTTTGCTTTTTACATTATCCCTCTGTATCCCCTAAAATACCCGTTTGATATTGCCAGGTCGTGACTATCCCTGCCTGCCCCCCCCGAGTGCTGACTCCCCTTATCATATTAGCTGATTTTGAGAGCTTGTGGTCTGTGCAGTCTGTCAATAGCAGCTCTCCTATGTCTGTCTTCAGCTCCCCCTCCCTGTCAGTACGTAGGGTCTCTTCTCTCATAATTCACTTTAAAAAGCTCCCATCTCCTCTGTATTAGAACAAGAAGTTACCCTGTGTACGTGTTATATCAAATATTCTTACCTGTATAGATAACACTCCATCTCCCTACATCAGTACGTACAATAAAAAATAAATATATATATATATATATATATATATATACACACACACACACACACACACACACACATATATATATACAGTGTTGCACAACTGCACTGTAGTCAAAGAGTGAAAGCTGGCCTGGAAAGTGGTTTATGACTAAGCTCCGGGGGGGCGGAGTGAAACATGTTGGGGGCGTGGCCTGGTTGAAATGCAGGCTGAGGTTGCCACTCTGCTCACTAGGACATCTTGCATGTGCAACTTCCAGGGGCTACCTCTTTCCTCCTTTGCAGGAGTCGGGGCGGCCTCCATTCCCTGTCAGAACTCCAAATAGCAGTTGTGGAGGCACCGTTCACATATCCCCTTTCTACCAAGCCTGAGCAGCACACACATCCTTTTCAGGTCACAGGAAAGGGGTAAGTGCCCAATAAGCAAGTGGTTAAATATGAAAAGTGCATACCCATTTACGCTATTCAAGAGAGTGACTGTCTAATGAAGAACAGATAACACAGAATTGTAGAGATGTATTCTTCTTTATACAAGGAAATAATCAGCTACTTTACTTACCTGAATCATGCATTCAAACTGATACATACAGAGGCCTAACTCAGCCATGCTGGGTTTAAAAAGCTCCCTTAGTCGATAGTCTTGCATTAATTTTACAAACACACAAAAGGCTTCTTCCTCAGGCATCTGAAAGATGTAATTGGGGTAATTTATATAGTAAAAGGTTATCCTAGAATAGAAAATAAAAATGCAAACTGATACAAAATGTAATTCTGTGCAACACAGTGTCCTCCTATTAGACACACAGGTTCTGCTCACACCAGCTGCTGCATTACAACGCAGCGGCTGGTGTGCCCTGCAATACCAGAAATGCTGATGCGCTGATCCCGAATCATACTGTTCACTTTTTTTTTTATTTTTTTTATTTTTTTTTTTTAACAAAGCACAGTGCCATTTCATAAAGTTTAATTGACCAGCATTTAGAGATTGCGTTGTGCTCGAAAACAACTTTGCACGCAGTGCTTTTTTCAGCACACCCCGCCAGCACATTGGCCACATCAAAGTCTAGGCAGTTTTTGCCTTTTTTTGCGGCGGGAGTGCGGAGGAACTGCACTGGAATAGCCGCCCAACAGTCCCACCGCACCTGGTGAGAGTCTACCCTAAAACATTAATGCAATGCCAACTAATACAATTTTACACACAAACAAAAAAAAAAAAAAAAAAAAAAAAAAAAAAAAAAGTGTGTTGAGTCTCTCATTGTGCAGAATAATAATGGGAGATCTTAAACCTAAAAAGTATAAAAATTAGTTAATTCTAAAAAGTATCTTTTTTTTTCTTGTCCACAGAGAAAAGGTTCAACCTCAACCCTTTCCTGTGCCTCTGCCAGGGGTGAGGAGAACCCAAGTTGCAGAAAAAATTGGATAAACGAAGGAAAAGCCCTAATCTGTCCCTACAGCGGTGTAAAGAGAGAACAAGTGTCATAGAACAACTAAATCCAGAAATACACTGATCAAAATGTAACTGGTTTAGCAGAGATCAGAACAATTTCAATCCATGTACAGCATGCTGGTTGTACAGAAGTCGATCAACTCACGTACAAGCAGCCGGTCTTATTTTCCCCCCTCGATCCACGCCGTCCTTTAAAGTCGGCAGCGCTGATCAGTGTATTCTGACGGTGGGGAACGAGGAGAATTCCCCCACCCACATCAAATGTGTGGATGGGAAGATAAAATCATTGCTCGTTAAACTTAAGGAGAGAGAAAGAGAGAGAGAAAGAAAGAGCGAGAATAGGAGAATAAGACAATAGGGGAATGAATAGAATTCACAGGAAACAGAGGATAGAGCGATATAAAGCCCCACCATATCAAGGCAGCATAACCTATCACACGCTTTATTCTCCATTACAGGAAGGAGCTGACCTCATTAGTACACACCTTGCATCATCTACCCTCCTAATCTAACAGATCACTGCCACCCACCTAGGCAGGTGTACGTTTTTTAAAATGCAATTAGCGATCACCGTTCTCTCTAAATGCAAAGGTATCACATTTTTTTCTACCTTAAACTTTCATCTTCCATAGATCATTTGGCAGAGTGTGCAGGAGGTGAGCAATCAAACAGCCTATGTGGATAGATAAATCTATCAACTATGTAGTGCAAAGGCCTGCCTTGATTGGATAGGTGGATGGGTCCTCCTATTATATAGATATGGTAAATCTAAAACAAAATTTCATAACGTATGGCTAGCTTTATACAAGTAAATAGGAGGGAGTGGATGGAGACTAGGGTAAATAAAAATCGATAAAAAAAAAAAATCAATCAGATTTTTGATTTTTATCAATTTTTTTTTTAATAAAATGCTTTTGGAGTACAAAACTATCTAAAGATTTAAGGTATATTAATAATTTGGTTTATTCAGCATGAAATGGAGCTTAGTCATGTAGCATGAGGCTGTATATTCTGCAATATTTACATTGTAAACTCTTTCAATGAATCCAAGCTAGAGCCGAAACAACTAATCGATTAATCGACAACTAATCGATCGACTAATCGATTATTTTCATAATCGATTAATCGGCCAGACGATTAGTTGGCCTGCATACAGAATCCAATATTTGCTTACATATCAGGAAATACAGTGCAGCACGCATACAGCTCAGTATACCATCCATGCATGTCAGTATACACAGTGCAGCACACATATAGCTCAGTACAACAGGCATACATGTCAGTAAATGCCTGAGAACTTGTGAATGTGCGAGGAGCAATGCCTCATGGGACATGTAGTTCTGGGCAGGAAGTGAGTGGATCTAAAGGTAGAAGGTTTTTTACCTTGCTATAGGGGCATTCTATACTATACTTTGCAGCTTGCTATTGGGGCACTCTGAAGGCTGGAGAAGCCAGAAGTGTCAGTGGGGGACCCCAGAAGAGGAGAATTAAAGCTGCTCTGTGCAAAACAATTACAGAGCAGGCAAGTATAGCACATTTGTTGCTTAAAAAAAACAAATGTGCTTTAAAGACTCAGGTAAGATCAGCATCTGAACCCAGAGAAGGTGGAGGCTGATAAAATGAAGGTAAAATAAGGAATTACAATTACATTTAAAGTCGACTTTTACCAGTAATGTGCATTATATATAAAATGATCATATCCACGAAAAAAAAAAAAAAATTTTTTTTTTTTTTGAAAGACCTTGTTTTTGTATAACCAGCATATAATACATTACAGTTCTGTCTGAAAAACTGCAAAAAAGTCTTTAATGGTTTTTTTTTTTTTTTTTTAATAAAAAATGTGATCTGAGTCTGATGATATTTACCAGATTCAACTTCTAATAGTATATACAGTATAGCTCTTCTGTCTGTTCTCAGTGGATTAGAGATTTTGCTCCCTAATCATATAGTTAGTTATTTATATTCACCACTGCATAGATATATGTAAGAGAAAATTGCTTTTTTTTTTTTTTTAAAAAAAAAAACTTTTCATATTAACTGAATTATACAATTTTTTTTAAGGTTATTATCCGATCGAAACAATAATCGGCCAACTAATCGATTATGAAAATAATCGTTAGTTGCAGCCCTAATCCAAGCTCTGCAAGCTGAGATAACATGCACTGCATTGATGAAGTCACACAATTTCTCAGTAGCCATGAGATAAAACAAAGTTCAGGAATATTCCTTTATTCCATGGTTGTGCAAATCTATGTACATTGCAAACTATATGATTCAATCGGTTCTGATATCTGCGTTTTACTAACCTGACAGCTATTATTCTAAATAGGAAACCTTTTTTTTTTTGCAAATATTAAAGATTCTAACTACCAGCAAGAATAAGCCCTTAAATTTAAAGAGCACCTGTCATTTCAGATCCATCATGGCAGCGCCTGTTGGCGGGCATCCACTCACTTGCTGCCGCCATAACCCTCACCTTATGTCACTGCACATCACCAGCCATCCCGTTACAGAGGAAGTAAACCCAAATGGGGTTTACTTTCCTCTACATGCCCCTGTAATGTAGAAGCATAAAGGGCTACTATGCATCACATAGTAGCCCATTATGTACCTCTTAACTGCAAACGAAGCCTGTGATGTCCAGCGATGTCCCATGCTCTGGCAGCGTCCATCTTCTGCCCCTCTTCCTTCAGGGGCCACGACATGACGTCGGCACAGCAAATACACTGCATATCTCCTGAACCGTACAGGTTTGGGAGATGTGCAGGGCACCTATAGGTAAGCTTGATCATAGGCTTACCTGTAGGTTAAAGTGGTTGTCACAAGTTGACAACCACTTTAAAGTCAATGGGACTGTCGGTGAGTCAAAAGCGGGTCAGAGGAGGAGCCGATGTGGGAGAGAGATGACAGTTGCTTATTAAAAACTGATTTAACTTGAGTTGATTTAAATCAAATCCACCCTGATGGGAGACACTCAGCTGTCAAGCCCCATTCACATCTGTGTAGCAAGAACTCACATTCCTGCATGCGCGTCTTTCTTTTTTGGTGTGTTGCAGCGTTTTTGCTAGGGATGCACCGATACCCTTTTTTCTAATGAGAGAGTATGAGTACTGATATTTTCGGGTCAAATACATGCCGATAATAAGTACCGATACTCTGTGGTGCGAATTGCGCCTATACAAAATGAATGGGCTCAAATCGCACTGCAAAGAAATGCATGCAATTTGAAGAGGAATGTGGTGCTATTTCTGTCTGAACTGCATGCAGTTTCCCCACCACTTCAATGTGAACCCAAACTTTGTATTCATGGGTCTACAAAAACAAACTGTAAAAAAAGTGGCGTTCATTAGAGGTTGCTGTGAAACAATCCAGTGTTCACCAACAGGCATTGCTGTCATCCTCAAATAAGTTCACCTTTAGGAACAGGTTATATGTCCCACCTGATTTTTAGGGTGTAACATGCTCCCACCCGCTGCCCCCCATCCCTGAGGCAGCAATATGGGAAGAAGTTCCCCATAGTAGCTGCCACCATATGAAAACAGCGCGGCCGTGCGGGGCTCAGTCCACACGGCCGCGTCATTCAGACACTCTGAATGAAATACAAACCCGACAGCCTTATCGGCTGTCAGCTTGTAGATCTCAATGAACTACAACGGCACTGTGGTAGTTCATTGAGTCTTCCCATCACTGAGTATCGGCTAAGTTGTATGGGTAGACTGACAGTGTGCAGGAGACCTGCATGGCATGAGGGATCTGCTGATCGCTAGTGCAATTCTTTCCAAGCTCCTGCAAAAAAAAAAAAAAAAACAAATACATGCACTTTTTTTTTACCTGCAAAAAAATGTGCATTATTATGTATCCCTTAAAGTAGAACTAATTCCTTCTACAGAAAAGGAAGCTGCCATTTTAGCTTCTGTTTGATCTGTAGTTGCTATAGTGCTGCACAGGTGATCAGTTCTGACACCAAAAATCCAAAACTAAATATAGAAATACAACAGTGAGTGGCTGATCAGCAGTATTTGGGCCATTCCAATGTAAATATCAGTATCCTGAGCTTTGAAAGGTGGACTGTCAGTTAATGGCTAAAGAATACTATTAGTCATTAGAAGGGTAAAGAATTCTGATATACATATCTTGGCGTTCTTTTTGCACATAAGGAGCCATGAATCTTACCTGCATAAGTAGAAGTCCCACAATAAAAGCACTTCCTTGGCAGTATCCCACTTCACGATCCACTAAGGAATATGCCTTAATACATAAAAATAAACAAACACACGACTAACATTAAACATTTTCCCATGTGGATAAAACAAAGTACAGTATATAAAACAAGGAAATAAATACAAACAGCTCAGAAGAAATCACCATGAACCTGCCCATATTAGAGTATACAAGGGACCAGATTATCATCTTGCACAAGTCGACAATACATATACAACTGATCTTGCCCTAGAGGACCTTAAAGAGATTCAGGCATGTGCAAATCACTGAAGCTGCCATTGCCAAACTCTCCTTTTGTGATGCTAGCTCCCCACCAGTCATGATTAAAGCTCTGACAAATATTTCCTAAAGATGCTGACCCAGAACAAGTATAGGGAATCCGAACTTTTCTTTTGCCCATTTATAACTTGCTTCTTCTGGGTTCAAGTTGGACAAAGCCAGTCAACTAGCATTTTCTTCAGGTTTCTTCAAAAATGAATCCATTGTTTTATGCTATGCTTGAAGGCTTAGGTACACGGAGGTCTATCCAAATAGGTGAGACCGCATCCGAAAAATACTGTGGTGTTTTGAAATGGTCGACTAGGAGACCAGCGGCGTAGGACACCGCACAATTAGCTCTGAGGGTGGGTGAAAGGAGCACCTGGAGTCCGATGGAACCTACATAGGGGTTTTTTTTTTTTTAATTTGAATTTATAACATGTAGTAAAGCCAACGCGCTTCTTCAGGGCTGGGAGGATAGCTGTGTTAGCTCGGCGGTTGTGCCCTCAGAGCTGGTTGTGGAAGCGACTTCGGAAAGCCGTATCCAGAGGCGCTTCCTGAATCCAAAGCTAAAACGGTTTGGCTACAAACACACTTTAACCACTTACCAACCGGAAGGTTTTCCAGCTTTAGGACCAGAGCACTTTTTGCGATTCAGCGATGCGTCGCTTTAACTGACAATTGCGCAGTCGTGCGACGTTGCACCCAAACAAAATTTGCGTCTTTTTCCCCACAAATAGAGCTTTCTTTTGGTGGTATTTGATCGCCTCTGCGTCATTTCTGATCGCCGCTATAAACAAAAGAGCGACCATTTTGCAAAAAAAACCCAAATTTCTTACTTTTTGCTAAAATTCAAATCCAAAAAAATATAAATAAAAAAACATTTTTTTTTCACCGTTTTTGGCAGATTTATATAATTCCTCATATTTGTGATATAAAAAAAAAAAAAATAAAATAAATCGCAATCTGCGTTTATTGATTGGTTTGCGCAAAAGTGGCTGCGTTTACGGATGGTGAGAATTCATTTCTGGGGTTTTTTTTTATTTTTTACTAGTAATGGCGGCGATCTGCGATTTTTAGCGGTAATGCGATATTTCAGCGGACATGGACATTTTTGACACTTTTCTGGGACCAATGACATTTATTCAGCGATCAGAAATGTAAATGTCCACTGATTACTGTATAAATGTCATTGGCAGTGAAGGGGTTAACCGGGGGGGGGGGGGGGAGCTAGGGGTTAACTGTGTTCCCTGGGTGTGTTGGGCTAACATGGGCATGAGAGATCTAACTGATCCCAGTGACAGGGATCAGTAGATCACCCATGCCCCTACTAACAGAGCGGGGAACCGCCGTGTTTACATCGGCGGTTCCCCGTTCTTTCGCTGTGGCCGCTCATCGCGGCTCGCCGGCGGACATCGGGTCCGCCCGAGCCGCGGACACACTAGCGGCTGATTGCAGATCGCCGTCTTTTTACGGCGATTCACACTTAGCATCCCGACTGCCGCCGTGGAAACATGGCGCGCGGTTGGGAACTGGTTAAAGTTCACTGCAGTATTTGTCCTTGCAGCTGCTTGTATTTCCCTTGCCTTCATCCTCACAAAGAGACAAAGCCCTGTGTAAGCTGCAAGTATAGCAGGACAGAGGGCTCTCATCATGTTTCCCCTGATGAATGGAGAGGTGGTGAAATGAAAGCAACTACAGCCCTGGCCAAAAGTTTTGAGAATGACAAAAATATTAATTTTCACCAAGTTGACTGCTTTGGTGTTTTGAGATCTTTTGTCAGATGTTACTATGGTATACTGAAGTATAATTACAAGCATTTCATAAGCGTCAAAGGCTTTTTATTAACAATTACATTAGGTTTATGCAAAGTCCATATTTGCAGTGTCGACCCTTCTTTTTCAAGACTTAAGCAATTTGCCCTGGCATGCATGCTGTCAATCAACTTCTGGGCCACATCCTGACTGATGGCAGCCCATTCTTGCATAATCAATGCTTGGAGTTTGTCAGAAATTGTGGGGGGTTTTCTGTTCATCCACAAGTTTTAAATGGGATTAAGGTCTGGGGAGTTTCCTGGCCATGGACCCAAAATTTCGATGTTATGTTCCCCACATCACGTAGTTAACACTTTTGCCCTATGGCAAGTTGCCCCATCATGCTGGAACAGGCATTGTTTGTTACCAAACTGTTCTTGGATGGTTAGGAGAAGTTGCTCTCGGAGGATGGTTTTGTTCTTAGGCAAAATTGTGAGTGAGCCCACTCACTTGGCTGAGAAGCAACATCACACATGAATGGCCTCAGGATGCTTTACTGTTGGCATGACACAGGACTGATGATAGCGCTCACCTTTCCTTCTTCGGACAAGGTTTTTTCCAGATGCCCCAAACAATCAGAGGATTCATCAGAGAAAAAGACTTTACCCCCAGTCCTCAGCAATCCAATCCCTGTACCTTTTGCAGAATATCAGTCTGTCCCTGATGTTTTTCCTGGAGAGAATTGGCTTCTTTGCTGCCTGTCTTGACACCAGGCCACCCTCAGTCTTCTCACTGTGCGTGCAGATGTACTCATACCCGCCTGCTGCAATTCACGAGCAAGCTCTGCACTGGTGGTGCCCCGATCCCGCAGCTGAATCAACTGTAGGAGACAGTCCTGGCACTTGCTGGACTTTCCTGGGAGCCCTAAAGCCTTCTTCACAATGATTTAACCTCTCTCCTTGAAGTTCTTGATGATCCGATAAATGGTTTGATTTTGTGCAAAGCAATGACTGCATGTGTTTCCTTGCAAGTAACCATGATTAACAGAGGAACAAAAAAGCTTTCAGTCTGTTACTCTAACTCAAACAGCATTAAGAGTGATTTCCGGCCTTGTCCTTGTCAACACTGACACCTGTTTTAAGGAGAGAATCACTGACATGTCAGCTGGTCCTTTGTTGGCAGGGTTAAAATGCAGTGGATTATTTTTTTTTATTTTTTTTAACCCCTTCAATACCAAGGATGCGATACATCGTCCTAGACTTTGGGTGGTGATATCTGAATGGTGCCTTCAGCTACAGGCACCATTCAGCTATCATTTTTTAGAGCCGGCGATTCTGTGTCAGCTAAAAGTGGTCACAGTGGCAGATTCACCACGAGATAACTTATCAGTGGTGGAAGAGGTGCCCCCCCATGCCACTTTTCCGTCATCCCCGCCGGTAACGACAGATGATCGCGTCCGCTCCCCCGTGTCCGCCCAAAGGTTTTAAAAGGGGACCTTTTTTTTGCATTTAAACTGTAAACATGAGATCTGTGGTCTTTTTGAACCCTGATCTCCTATTTAAGAGGTCCTGGCATGCTTTTTTCTATTACAGGGAATGTTTAAATTGTTTCTTTTTTAAAGGACAGTGTAAAAATAAAAAAAAAATTAAACGTAAAATAAACAAAAAAAAATAAAAAATCTAAAGCATCCCGTCCCGCCGAGCTCGCGAGCAGAAGCGGACGCATACGCAAGTTCCGCCGACATACAAAAAGGTTGTTCAAACCACACGTGCGGTATTGTCACAATCGTTAGAGCAAGAGCAATAATTCTAGCACTAGACATCCTCTAACTCAAAACTGGGAACCTATAGAAATTTTTAAACGTTGCCAATGGAGATTTTTAAGTTGCAAAGTATGTAGCCATTCAGCGAGCGAGCACAATTTTGAAGCATTACATGTTGGGTATCAATTTACTTGGCGTAATATTATCTTTCACAATATGGAAAAAAAATGGGCTAACTTTAATGTTGTCTTATTTTTTTAACTCAAAAAAAGTGAATTTTTTTTCCAAAAAATTGCGCTTGTACGACCGCTGCGCAAATACGGTGCGACAAAAAGTATTGCAACGGCCGCCATTTTATTCTCTAGGCTGTGAGGCAAAAAAAAAGATATATAGATAAATATATAATAATATGTTTGGGGGTTTTAAGTAATTTTATAGCAAAAAAAACTGATTTTAAATTGTAAACACTAAGTCCAAAAAATAGGCCCGGCATTGAAGTGGTTAAAGAGGGACTTATTCATATGAACACTTCAGGCGGGCCAGATCCGACCATCCATTGTCCTCTATGGAGTGGTGGTGTACGCAGATGTGTTGACGAATCGAATGACAGTCAGCTGTAAACAGACAGGCGGTCCGTTTACATCCAACCACCTACAGAGGAATGCGAGCTGTGCCCGTACCTGCTCTACATCAGAGGAACGGGCACGGACTGGTCATCTGCCTGCTCAGCAGGATCAGCAGTGAGATCCCTGGATGAGCAGGCGGATCTGCTGCTGGATTACGACAGTGTGAAAGCGGCCCGAACAAAGGGGAAAAGAAAAGTATCATAAAAACTATGTATGCATATGCCTCTTTACACATTTAAACGCATCTATGCGCAAGTATTTTACTGATCATTACGAAGAAACATTTCTCGCAGAAAACATACAATAGCAGTACAATTTTTACGCCCGTGTGAATGAAGCCTAATGGCAACGGAAACCTTCATAGATCATAAAACTGGACTGAATAGTTTAGTTTTACTAACAATCATGGTATCTGATGCAGCTAGATTACAGAACTCTATACTTATCTCTTCAAAGACAGAAAATTACAATAGCTCAATATGTGAATTTTGGAGGAATCCAGTAACGCTTTCATATTTACAAGACCCATTCCTGACCTCTACATCACTGGTCTCAATATCAGACAAGCAGTTCAGAAAACCTGTCCTGATCGCTACTGGCCTGTGAAAATATTACATAATGTACAGTATATAGAGATTACCAGCTTCACAGATCAATTCCCTTTCCTGCTCTAAATCCTATTTGTAGCTCTTTTTCTAAGTAAAATATCCCAACTAATACCAACCTTCATGACATTGAACAGAACTTCTTGCCCCAGGCTGTCTTTCTCTTTGAAGAAATCATGCTCTGGATACGTCCTTGCAATGTCCCTTCGGATGAGCTTTTCACACGGTGAGGTCATTTTCAAGAGCTCGGAATACTGCTCTTTGATTGGCATATTTTGAGCATTGCATAATAACTGCCATACAATGGCACGAAAGTGATGCGGTATTCCTTTTCTGACCAGTTCCTAAAAAACAAATACTTCTGACTACCAAGTACCACTGCAACATGACAAATCATTCATAAATACAATCAGTAAGTGATTATGAAGGAGCGATATTTTATTCTTTTACCTTAGCTCTAACAAAAAAGGGAGTAGAGGGCAAGGCGGAGAGGTGCTGATATCATTGAAAAAAAACTAAAAACTTGAATGCTCCTTTTTTTCCCCCTTTTAAAAGTTAAATTTTTTTTTTTTTTAAACAAATTAAAAATGGTATTTATACAAAACCACTGTACATTCCTTTAAAAGCTGTAATAATTCCAGGTATGATATACCTCTACATCTCGGACCAACGTAAATATGCATATACACTATACCTGACCGATGTCAGGATTCCAATCTGAGCGGCCTGATAGTCTAAATACCGGAGGTTGGCCACTTAGCACAGGCACCATTCAGAGAAAGATTTGCATTTTGTCAGCAGTGAACACACAGCATTCTGATTGGAAGAGGTGGGAAACATGACATCACTGCCCTGCTGCTCCACCACATCCAATCAATAGATGCTTTGCATTAATTTCAGAAAAATGCAAAGCTTTCTCTGAATGGCACCTGTGCTGAGCCGCTAACCTCCCGTGGTCAGGATGCATCAGATCAGGCACTCAGCACAGTGGATATCAATGGATTAGCGGGGCATGAGCCAGTTAGGGTGTGTGAACGTATACACACACACATACACATATACATATATATACACACACACACACACACACACACACACACACACATACACATACACATACACACACACACCTGGAATTCATCTTTAAGCAGTGGGAGTGGTAGGATTGGCATTTTAAAACTAAGCAGGATTAGGTTACATTTGATGACCATAGCGTTGGTACTTCAGGTATAATCTCCGTTTACCTCTGAAGCAGAAAACGTTACTATCATTTACTGAAAAGTACAACGCAAAAAGGTGAATTCTCTATTTAAAGATGTGTAGCGCCCTCCTAGTTTGGGTACTAGAGAGTGTATATAGTTTTTGGCTCTGTCTGCTTAACAGAGGAGCTGACAGGTAAATTTACATGCTGTCTGCTTATCAGAGAGCCTGATTTAAGTAAGGTCTGCTCTATGTGCTCTGGTGCTGTTTCATATGGTCTGGAGATCTTTTACCATGTCCAATGGTATCGGTCCCTATTGGACAGAGGGGAAAAGCCTCAGCCAGTAACAGCAGGTGTATTTGGAGGTGGTTCTGACCAGCTAGCAGGGGAGTGGTGACCCACTGCATCTTGGGTGAACACCTTCATATAAAAGGGAGCACATGGGCTCAAGGTTAGGAGTACCAGCCCACACAAGCTTGAGGGGTGAGGCATATGTTCAGCTCTTGGCTGCTAGGCCCGAGAGCCTATCCAGGAGGCTGCCGGCTGCTAGGCCTAATCGAGGCCTATCCGGATGATGAAGCTGCAACCCACAGTTCCATAGAAGCTGACAGAGGGAGGATGTCTCTGGATTCAGTCTGATACTGCAGTGGCAAAGTGTCGCTTGGAGGTTGGCAGAAAGGGCTACCGACTATTCCAGGACATGGTGTGAGTACAGATCTGTGAGAGAATCCCTGAGACTGTGTGCTAGAATTTCCCCTGCTCTCAGCTTAATTGGGTGTGCCAGCTAGAAAGGAGACACTGGAGAGTGTCTTGAAGAATAGAGTGCAGCTTCTGTCCTTACTGTTTAACAAGGGACCTGTTCTGCAAAAGTCAGCCTGCCATAAAGTGCATTGGTAGTCTGCTACACTGAGTTAGAAAGGAGACACTGGCTAGTGTCTTGAAGAAACAAAGTCTGGCATGTCCTTTGTTGCTTAAAGATGGACTTGTTTCACTGGAGTCAGTCTGCTGTGTGAAGCCACAGACTGCCTGCTGTACAGAACCTAGGGAGAATTTGTCCTCAGTTACATTCAGTTACTTGGAGTATCCTATCTCTACCCTTCTCCTATCCAAGTTTAACAAATAAAGCATTGAAATTTCATCCCCTAGACTAGTCATTGGAAACAAGCAGGATTGTGTGTGCACCTAGCTGTGTGAAAACACCATAGTGACTGGCTGCAAGAATATTCAGTGGGAGGCTCGGGAAAATATAAATTTCATTAGCAGCTCCTTCGGGGGTAACGCTACAGATGTAACGCAGTATTAAACCAAAAATGTATTACGGTATATTGCAGCTTACCAATTCTTAGATGTGGTGCTGCATTAGTTTTCATTTAAGACTTTTTTTTTTTTTACTTAATTTTCACATGGTGATCCCTTCACGAAGTGTTCTTTTTCAATTTTCTTTAACAAACCAAGCTGTCCAGCAAAAGTATCAGCTGGGGGGGTTGAGAAAGCCATTTAACACTCCCTTGGGTGTATACAATGGTCAGCTTTTACTAAATTCATGTAAAATTTTTATCCTAAAAAAAGGGAACAAAAAGGTTTGCTGTAACTGCTAAAAATTGTTAGCTGTAGCTCTTTATTAGGTCAGTCAATTCCATCTAAAACCTGCTAGTTTAAACACTGCCCTCTCTCCAGATTGACCATGACAATGCTGCTTGTCCAATGTCGCCTCCCCTTGCTCCTCCAGTGAATTTGAGAGACCATTAAACAGGAAAAGTGTTAGACCCCTTTAAGATGGGGCGGACTCCATCAAGTGGATCTGCCTGTTCAGTGGGGGATCTCTCTGCTGATCCCCGCTATGCAGAGCAGACGCAGCCCGCTGACGTCTATGGGGCAGTCAGATGGAAATGGACTGCCTGTTCGTTTCCATCCTACTGTCAACCGATCAAATAAACGGATGGGGAACAGATCTCCATCTGTCTGTTTTTAGCAAGCCGGATCGGATGCCAACGGGTGTCAGCAGGCACATGTCAGCTGACATCTGCAGCTCCACAGAGCTATGGATAGTCCGATTGGATCACCTGAAAAACTGACCGGTTAAAAAAAAAGGGGAAAAAGCCTAACAAAAGAAAATTATTGCAGCCATCACATTTACGTGAACTAAACGTTCATACTCTATTGCCAAGGAAGCAGGCATCCTAACCAGTCTGACCTGCAGTTGCCATGGTACTGCAAACTAGTAGGGACTGACTAGTAGGGATACACTCAGGCATGTTTAGATCTTAGTTGGGCCTGCCTGACCTATCCCTTTGGAAAGCTGTCACTGTGCACTGCCAATCAAAAGAGGTTGAAGCATTCCCTGCCCTCAGCTGCACATATACAAGGGGCATGTGTGTGCAGCCGTGGAAGTAGAAGTATAATAGGACGAATCGCGTCTGATACAGACCGCACAGCTAATATTTTACACATTTTTATTATTGGGAGGACAAGTGCAGACGATCATGAGGGGCTGAGTATGGTGACAGTCCTATACAGGGTTCCCATGGTAAAGATATGACCAATACTGCCTTGATTAACTGCCTGTCTGTAAGTGCAATACTGAGAGGGAAGGGGGGGGGTAGAGTGATGTGCAATAAAGTGTTTTGTTTTAAACGAGATTACACTATGTTTGGCACTCCTTTCTCTCATCTACCGTGTCTGTGATGGTCATGAGTCAAGCAGATGGATCATCTCCTGGTGTCTTCAGGTTACGTCAAGTTGTGCTACTGCCAAACACAAGAGTTAGGCCCCTTTCACACGGGCGGTTCATTCGGGTCCGCCTGTCAGTTTTTCAGGCGGACCCAAACGGACGCTCCATTACTCTCTATGGAGCGACGGATGTCAGCGGTGATATGTCCGCTGACACCCGATCCGCTCCGATCTGCCAAAAACAGACGGATGGAAACGGACGGTCAGTGTTCATCCGATTCTCCATAGAGGAGAATGGAACTGAGACAGGACAGTCTCTGCACTGAGTGCAGAGTCTGTCCTGTCATCCGCCGGCTCAGCGGGGATAAACGGATGGATCCCCGCTGAGCAGCGGAGCACGTCAAAACGGGCTGTACTGGTGTGAAAGGACCCCAAGGCAATTTTAGCTGGTGAGTGAACATCTATGTGGGGAGAGGTGATTGTCCTGTCAACTCAAGTGGTGTGGTGGAGATCAGTCTCATTTACCTGGGTGAAGATATAGAAGGGTGCTATGCCTTCAAATGATTGAACTTTACAAGATTTGGGACTTTTCTCCGAGCAGTTTGCTTTTTACTGGATGGTGCTCCAAATTAAACCTTGGAATACTGTGCCATTAGTTTATACTCGGTGAGTGATGGGTTTACATCCACTTTAATTCATCAATTTTACTTTGGAAATGGTCTATGTACAGTGATACATTTTTCACCAACCCCCTATGCTTAACGGTTTAGGGTAGCACTACGTTGCCAGTTGCTGTGATTAGAAATACTGAAATACAAGGTTTCTAGGGGGCCTAAGTGCCAATCAACCAAATCAAGTCACAATATGACACTCTCCCTCTCAGTTACATTAGAGAAGGCCATTATGTGCCATTTACAGTGATCAGCTGCGTATGCTGTGGCCGGGCAATTTATTGTTGTAAAGCACTCCTATTGCTACAAGGATCTGAAGTTACACTGTAAAAATGCTGCTACCTAATACCACTTCTCCATATACACGTCTTTTAACCTCTTGCTGCCCACTAACGCATATGTGCATTGGCAAAGAGGATGAGCGTTAACGCTCACACACCACACATTCATCCATGGATGGCCTAGGTATCTGATGACCGCACACTTAATGCACACTCCCAGCACCGTGACCAAGCAATTATTGGGAGCAAGCAGGACTGGCTCCCGATCATGTGACCATTGTGTCTACCAATTGCTGTGATCACGTGACTGGGCAGTCTTTCCCAGGCGTAAGGACCATGGTAAAAGGACAATGGGGGCTAGGCGGAAAGGGGCTAATCACAGCTCACCCTGTTGGACCACAGTTACTGGGACATATAAAAGCTGTCCCAACGCGTTGGGATATGTAGTGTGTCTATTAAAATAAAGCATATAAAGAGAATTCCTAAGAAATGTAGGTTTGTGACAGTCACATTCAACTGGACTCATGACTGACCAACTTCTACTAGCTATACCATGACCTGGGTAAACGAGAATTATCCAGACAAATTTTATACATGCCCCAATTTTATGTTCTAGTACAGAAATTACCTTAGGTATACTGATGTGACATCAAATGAGTAGAGACCGCATGCCACATGTTGGGAAGTAACTACCTGGGAGTTGGATCTACACTTTACAAGCAAACGCCATTAAAACACATAATAGGTCTGAAAATCTGTAAATTGTAGGCAAGCTTATTTGGAAATAGTCAATGATAATCTTATGTAAATGGAGAAGTGCATTTTGGGAAATGTAGTGTAGGGGCAGTGTCTTTCAGAGAAGAAAAGCAACTGAACCAGCACTCTATCATTGTAGTGCAGGTAGAGCATTGTTTTTTTCAATCTAATTATCACACAGTATGTATTTGGGGGTGAAGATAAGAATATGTAGCGGCATGTGGGGAAAACTCCTTAGATTGCTGAGTTATATGAATTGTAGTAACAGAGCTCTAACCAAGTTTGAAAGAGAAGCCCAATAACTTACCTAAAAGCAATAATAAACCAGCAAGGAAAATTGAATAATCAATCATTAATGACCATTGGAATCAGCCCTACCTTGATCTGTTTCTCTTTCTTCTTGTACACCTCCTCCCACTCATTGACAATACGTCCCCAGAGCAGCCAGGAATCCTCCTCCTGATGGTGACTGAGATTACTGGATGCCGAGGAGCTGGACACCAAGGAAGACCCACTATTTCTTCTTGATCCATTGACAGATCGCAGTGATTTACTGTCAATCTCTAGCAGCCTGCAAACAAGAAATCACATTATTATCTGTGCCCATGTGTGGGTCAAAGTTTATAGTGAAGACAGATATCAAAGCAAATCATTTTAGAGAAAATAAATTGAATGGCCTTCAACAGTTCAACTGACAGTTTGTGTTTAGTTCATGAGACAAGGAAGAGAGACCTGCTGCAAATGTCACCCAATATGGGGGGGGGGAATATATATATATATATATATATATA
>BLSH010277625.1:6244525-6258649 GCA_018402905.1 Glandirana rugosa
ACCACCAGGGACAACCTTACAGGTCAATCTGTCATTGCCGCCCACCCACCAGTGCCATCTATCAGTGCCACTTATCAGTGCCAGCAAGTGTAAGTGCTGCTCAGTGCCGCCTATCAGTGCCCATCAGTGCTGCATATATGTGCCTCATCAGTGCCACCTCATCAGTGTTAATCAGTACACCCTCATCAGTGCCTGTCAGTGTAACCTCATCAGTGTCCCATCAGTGTTAGAGAAAATGTACTTATTTACAAAGTTTTGTGACAGAAACCGAGAAAAACATTTTTTTTTTTCAAAATTTTCGGTCTTTTATTTGTAGCTCAAAAAAAAAAAAAAAAATGCAGAGGTGATAAAATACCACCAAAAGAAAGCTCTATTTGTGGGAACAAAATTATAAAAATTCTGTTTAGGTACAGCGCAAATTGTCATTCAGAACACGACAGCACTGAAAGCTGAAAATTGGTCTGGGCGGGAAGGGGGGGGGGGGGGGGTAAGTGCCCGATATTGAGGTGGTTAAAATTGTGCACACTCGTGGAATGGCGCTAAACTTCGGTACTTAAAAATCCCTATAGGCGACACATTTTTACAGGTTACCTGTTTAGAGTTACAGAGGCGGTCTTGCGCTAGAATTATGGCTCTCGCTCCAACTTTTGTGGCGATACCTCGCATGTGTGGCTTGAACATCGCTTACATATGTGGGTGCGACTTGCGTATGTGTTGGCTTCTGCAAGCGAGCACATCTGCGCTTTAAATTTTTTTTTATTATTATTTCACTTGTTTATATTTTGGTGCTTACTTTTTACATTTTTTATCACTTTTATTTCTATTACAAGGAATGCAAGCATCCCTTGTAATCGGAATAGGGTATAACAGGTCCTCTCTTTACAGTGAGTTCTGGGGTCTTCAAGGCCCCAGATCTCGCCATTAGGCTGGGAAGCCTGAAAAAAAAAAAAAAAATCCAATAACAATCCCGGCTTCCCAGTCGGGGCGGCTGCATTTGAAAAAATGCAGAGGCCGTGTGTGACATCATTAAATCACAGCTGGCCTCTGAATAATAATAGAGACTTTGGGGACCATCTGGCCCATTGGAGATCTCTATGGTTAACATCCGGCACCATTTGATTTCTTTTCCGGCTCGCGAGCCAATAGAAGCACCGGAAAGCGGCAAGAGGGGGGGGGGGGGGTGGGGTTACGTCCCCTTCCGGCGCCTGTAAGAACAAGCAAGCTGCTGTACAGCCCCTAGGATTACTCTTACGGTGAAGGGAATAGCCGGCTGTAGAAGTTGATATCTGAATGATGTCTAAACGCAGGGATCAATCAGATATCCCCAAAGTATGCGACGGCATATGACGTATATGATGTAGGGCGGGTGGGAAGTGATTAAACCAAAAAAAAATATTTTTGATTTAAGAAAAAAAAAAAAAAAAACACAACAATGAATTTTATCCACCCTGGTTTGTGGTACTTTAAAGGGAATATACCTTTAAACATTTTTCATGTAATACTGTGACGTGCTTACATGGACAGGATGACATTCATAGCTTTGTCATTACTACTTTTACACAGAGATAAGTTTCCAGCATGCTAGAAAATACACGTGTGTTTCTGGAACGTTAAGTAGTGCATTGGCCATTCATGATGAGAAATTCCAGGGTCTTCTGTGATACTTTTCCATAGTAATTGTTCTAGCGTAAACGCTATGGCATCTATTCTTCAGTTGGTCTCCAAGGTCCTAGGTAGAGACTCTTGTAAGATTGGAATGGATCCCAAGTGCTGGCTCTCTGGTTTAATGGCATTAGATATGGCAAATGAAAGTGATCTGATTACTGTATGCTTATAAATGCTAGAAAACCCATGTGTATAAAATATCAACCTCCAAACTCCTGATTAGAATGTTTGCACTGCTGGCTTTTCACAAATGTAGCCTCAATCTGTCAAGAGACATTGCTTTGGCTTTTGGAAGAGTAAATACTGTAGATGACAGCAGTAGACAAGAAAGAATATTGTTTTGTTTTTTTTGCCATCTGTTTAATTACCATCCAAGGACAGTAGAAATGGATATGAAGCAGGTGTCAGACTGAAACTGTAGACAACTTACAAAACTCTGCAAGCATAATCCACAAAAGAACGTTTAATACATTAAAAAGTTTCATGCAGAGAACGTTTAATACAAATGAACTTCCAAGAACTGCACTTTTGTGTCATTTTCTAAGTAGATCCTTCTACCACTTGTTACCTACAGACAATGTACTGCATCCCTGGCGTGAGATCAGTCTAACCTCCCAGGAATGGCCAACATTAACCATAGAAGAGGGGCAGCAGGCAGGCTGGTATGAAAGATCAATGGGGGGGGGGCATTGGATTGAAGGATAGTACTGTCATGAAAGCAGTTTTTCTTTTCTTTAAAACTTTGCTAGGTTATTTTTACGGCCTCATTCACACTAGCAGTGAAATAAATGCATTTATATAACATTTCCAAATGCAAGCAAAGTTAAATCATATCATTTACTTGTTTTTAGATACATTACGTTTTTCTGCATTTGATGCTTTGTACTTAAAAAGTGAATGTAAAGGGTTTTCTTTTTTTTTTTTAAATATGTTAGACTTACCTGCTCTGTGAAAGGGTTATGCACACAGTGGCCGATTCTCTTCTTCTGGGGTGCCCTGGTGGCGCTCCTGGCTACTCTTCATTGGGTGCCCCCACGGAACGCTGCTTTCCCTGGGGGGCACTTGTGCAGGAGCGCTCACGAGTCCCACTGCTGTGTCCATTGACACAGACGGCAGGACTCGGCCTCGCTCTCGTGTCACTGGATTTGACAGCATTAAGTTGAAAACCATAAGACTTTACTTCCTCTTTAAAGAGGTTACAAACTTCCTTGTTTGTACCTATAGGTAAGCCTATAATAAGGCTTACCTATGGGAACTACTGTATAGATATTTACTGAATACTGCACCAATGATGTCATCGAGGTATGCGCTCTGAAGGAACGGTCACCAGCGTGCACGCGTGGGAGTGACGTCATGCGGCTCTGGCCAGTCACACAGCCGGAGTTTGTGAGCGAAGATGGATGCGGCCTCCAGCGAAGATGGATGCGGACTTTGTCTGCAGGTAGGTTTCACATAATGTGCTAGTATGCAGTTCACACTACCACATTATGCCTTTACTTTGCAGTTGACAAAAAACACAGAACCAGTTAGCACTAGAAATTGGCTTGTTTTTTGATACACACTAGTATGAATGAGCCCCTTAGAGCAGGGTTTCTCAACCAGGTTTCCTCCAGAAGTTGCTAGGGGTTTAGCTATCTGTAAGGGGGTAATTCTTTCCAATGACCACAAGTGTAAGGAGCATTCTTCCCACTGACCATCAATCCCACGAATGTATCAGGAGTTGGACATAGTCATTTTTTTAAAAGGGTTCCCCGAGACCAGGAAGTTTTTTCAAGGGTTCCTCAGTGTTGAAAAGGTTGAGAAAGCCTGCCTTAGAGAGAACTGGATTCTATGCATCCAGGGACAGTTAAGGTGCTCTCTTGCACATCACACCAGAGTTTTGGGATGAATAGAGCAGACAGAAGACAATTTTTTTTCCATCCCCTAGGAGTGACCCGTGTTTAATCAGTGCTGTAGACTGCAGGTTGCTGCGCATAATATGAACAAGCCCTAAGGGTACTGCGACCTGAAGGGCATGCGACTGCCAGACGACTTGAGTACTACTTTGAAGCGATTTTGTCATGTACGGGTTTGCACAGATAACAGCATACAGGAAGATACCATGCACTGCCTGGGCAATCTTCCTGTAGTGTCGGATCCAAACAACATCAATGTAGACGAGTACAGGAACCTTTTCTAAATTCGGAGCAACAACAGTAGTGCTAAGACAAGTCACAGCAGTGTGAACCAAGCCCAAGGCTGCATTCACATCACAGCATATTGAATTGCGGGCAGATTGGTCGTGAATCTGCCCGCAATTTGACAGTGCTGATATGAGATTGGCAAAATGGGGTACACATTTGAGATGCCATTCATTTGGTTTTGTTTTTTGAAACAAAGTTATTTTTTACATGGCGTTGCTAACTCTTGCACAGCCTTCCAATTTGTGTGCTGTAACACAACTGATGGTAGTTCAGGTTGCGTCATCATACCACCTGCAGCTTGTGTCAGACTGCAGCACCTAATGAGGTCACATACTCTCTCGGATTGGGTGCTGGAATGCAATAATGCAGTTGTTTCTACAAACAAGTTAAAACTGGTATAAAATGTAACCATTTAAGACAGCCTTTCTCGACCTTTTCAATGCAAGGGAACCCTTGAAATAATCCGCCGGTCTCAGGGAACCCCTGCTAAAAAATAAAAATCTACAACTCATGATACATTAGTGTGATGGTCAATGGGAAGAATGCTCCTTACATTTGTGGTCATTGGGAAGAATTACCCCCTTACAGATGGCTAAAAAGATCAATGGTATCATTGGGAATTTATCTGAGAGGTAGAAATTGACCATTGCTCAAGGAACCTCTAGCAACCTCTGGAGGAACCCTAAGGTTCCACAGGAGCCTGGTTGAGAAACCCTGATTTAGGATATGAATATATAGCTGGCAGTGCAGACTAAAGAGCGGGCTTGAAGAAGTTTGGGGCACACAAAAAAAACAAAAAAAAAAAAACAAACACAACACACCTTCTTAACTGCCACAGTCCCATGTTGACTGTAAACCAGAAACCTGAGCAATCACATGACTGCTGATCACTCAGTTCTGCTTAGAGCAGAAAGCAGTGACTGTCACTCACCGCTCTGCACTTCACCAACTTGAGCACCAGGCAGGAGAAGGGATGGGCACAGCTGGTGTTGGCTCTCAGTTGCATGCTGGGAGCTGGAGCCAGCTGGGTAGAGCCCAAAAATATGGTTGGGATCCTTCCAGAGCCTGGAGTGACATCAGCTGATAGCTGGCAATTGCCATAGGAGTGGTCATAGAAGAGCAAAAGCGCACTGCTGTGACCAAACAAGAGAATTATGACCATAAAAGCTCTTTATAAAAGGACTTGTTTCACCACTTCAAAAAAGTTACAGATCCATGCAAACATAAAATACAATACAAATGTCCTCTCACCAGATATGCACATCTGGGTTCTGGGTTAGTAACTAGCCACAAAGTGAAGGATAAACAGCCTCAGAGCCTGAAGCGTCACAAACAAGACGACAATTTTCCTTATTTAAATTTTTTTCCAATATTCTGATGCACATGGTAACCATTTGAATGTCTGCTCTTGCAGTGAACCCATTATCCATTACTTCACAATTCTGCTACACAGATATACCTTCTAGCCTGGTGAGTATTACACAGGATTCCCTTCATATGTATGGTTTTTCATATGCAAGGAGTTTTTCTATAGCATATACACAATATGGTTATACCAAGAGGTAGAGATTATGACAATTAATGAGGTTTTAAATTCAGACAATTTAAGTCTCACTCCTTGCAACATTTTTTCATGCCACTGTAGTACAAGCAGACAGTCTACATGAGAGCGGCAACTCTACTGTGAAATCAGAAGCAGTGCAGCATCATTGCTATACCATTACCAAAGCTGCATTAGGTTTGTTAGTAGTTCAAGGACAATTTCTACGGATAATTGTGGAATTTTTGCACGGTAACTGAGGGTCCTTTCAGACGGTCATTTCGTTTAGAGGCGCCTGTCAGTTTTTCAGAAGGATCTGAGCTGAAGCTCCGTGTTAAGCCTCGTACACACAATGCGATTGTTGTGCGACCACAGGTCCAACTTTTTCCAAAATTGCTTGTCCGTGATTTTGTCTAGCATACTGATGGTAGTCAAATTATCGTTCGACAAAGCCGAACGTAGTGACGTCTTAGGAGTGTATAAAGAGGAAGTTCGGGTGAAAGTTAATTGTGAATTACGGACGCAGGTTTACACGGCCAAACACTTCCTGGATTCAGAGCATGCGGGTTTGTACTTACAACTTTTGTTTGTCCAACTTCTGTACACACGAGACAAAAATTGCACGACGCCTTGTCGGCAGACAAAAGTTTTCTAGGTCTTCACATACACCTTCTGTTGCACAATAACTGAAAATTGGCTGTCGAATGGTGCGTTCTAACGGGAGGATTACTGTACGTCAGGCTGTCATACGACTTCTTTCCGCCGATAATTGTACCGTGTGTACAGGCCTCAATTCTATGGGCAGGGGAATGTAAATGGGCCAGTGTCTGCTTATATGCAATTACCTCCAAGTCTGTCTAGATCTGGAGGGAAAAAAAATAAAGTAAAAACAAAAAAAAGGTCTTACTCCTTTGCCCTTTAAGGCCTCATACACACGTGCGTATAGAAAAAAAAAAATCAAACCGTCGGGCCCGACGTCAGGGATAAAAAAATAATCAGCGTTTTTCTGCGTTAGTGAGCGTCGGTTTCAATAGGCATCTGTAACCACTTCCCGACCGCCGTATGCAAAATGACGGACGGGAAGTTGTTTAGTTATCCTGACTGGACTTCATATGACGTCCTCAGGATAACAAGCCGCCGCGCGCCTGGGGGGGCCCGCATAGCGCCGATCAGTGATGTGGGAGGTCAGTCTGACCCCCCACAATACCGATCTCGGTAAAGTGCTTCCATCCGAAGCACTTTACCATGTGATCAGCCGTGACCAATCACGGCTGGTCACAGTGTAACACAGGAAAGCCGTTTATCGGCTTTCCTGTACTCAGGTCTGCAGACCTGAGGAGTGGAGAGCCGATCGGCTGCATTCCTGACAGGGAGGGTTTGTGCTGATGATTTATCAGCACAGCCCCCCCTCGGATCGCCACACTAGACCACCAGGGAGCCTGCCCAGGGACCATCAACAATGTCCCCACCCAGGACCACCAGGGAGCCGATCTGGACCACCAGGGAGCCCACCCTAGACCACCAGGTAAAGGGGCATAGTGCCCAATATGAATGGCACTTAGTGCCACCTTCAGATGCCACCCTAGACCCCCAGGGAATGGGCCCCTTTCTGTACATATGCCCACCAGTGCCCCTATCAGTGCGTACCAGTGCCACCTACTAGTGCTCGCCTATCAGTGCCCGTCAGTGTCGCCTATCAGTGCCCGTCAGTGTCGCCTATCAGTGCCCGTCAGTGTCGCCTATCAGTGCCCGTCAGTGTCGCCTATCAGTGCCCGTCAGTGTCGCCCATCAGTGCCACCTCATCAGTGCCCATCAGTGCCCATGAGTTATGGAGAAAATTTACTTATTTACAAAGTTCTGTGACAGAAATAGAGACAACTGCCTGCCAAACCTTGCGCCCAAAGGCCTGGTCCTTAGCTGACAGTAAATCCAGCCTGTAGTGTTTCACAAACGTGGAAAAGCTTGTCCATGTGGCCGCACTACAAATCTGCTACAGGGAAGCACCAGCCCACTCTGCTTGGGAAGTTGGCATAGCCCTAGTCGAATGTGCCTTAATTCCTCCCGGAGGCTCCAACCCCCCCTAGTACATATGCCTGGATGATAGCCAGTCTCACCCACCTAGCTATAGTCCGTCTAGAGGCCCTGGAACCCTTCCTGGTACCTGAAAATAAAATATTCAATTTATGAAACATCTGTTCCTGTTCTCTCACAGGATTAGAACAAAAAGATGGCAACACAATCTCCTTACTTCTGTGAAACCTTGAAGCCATCTTCGGCAAAAAAGCTGGATCGGTTTTAAGAACTAGCCGATCCGGAAAAATCTGGGAGGAAAGGAGCTCTGATGGACAATGCCTCTAGCTTGCTTACCCTCCTTGTTGTGGTTATGGCCACCAAGAATACTGTCTTGATGGTTAACCATTTCAACAAAATTGTCCCGAGTGGTTCAAAAGGATCCTTAGTGAGGACCCTTAACACTAGGGACAGGTCCCATATTGGAAAAAAGAGTATCCTTTATCGGTCTACTCCTTTCTAAGGATTTGGAAAAAAAAAAAAAAAAAAAAACGCACAACCCAGGGGTCTGAAGCCAGGGATTTTTCCCAGGTAGATGCTCAGGGCAGAAACCTGGCTCTTCAGGGTGCTACTGGCTAAACCTCTGTCTGCTCCTGTCTGAAGGAATTCCAGAACAGACACCTGGCTACGTACTTCCAAAGAATTCTCCTCGCACCACCTAGTAACCTTCTTCCAGGTTTTATAGTAAATGGCACGGGTCTCCTCCTTCCTGCAATTCAACAGGGTTGTTATGAGTTTTTCTCAGAACCCTTTGTCCCTTAGGATTTTTTCCTTCTGGTTCCCCAAGGTAGTGTGAATGACTCCTAAGAGTTCATCCACTTCCTCTAGAGAGAGCTTGTACCTAGATAGTGTGGATTCGCCACCCTCTCCCTCCGACTCCTGTTGTGAGCCAGAGCTGGCACTATCCGGCTCCTCTGGGTCTCCACTGGGATCCTCCGGCTCTGCTCCACCACTGGGAGCATCCGCCAGAACAGGTGTGACCCCCTGCTGTGTTGGTGTCAGGGCCCCCGGAACCTTAAGCAACTGTAAACTTGTAAACAGAGCCTAAAGTACTGAAAGGTGCTGGAGAGTTCTTTGACAGACGCCGCCAGGTCCGCATTTTGCTCCCCCGCCTGTTCCCTCATGAACGTCTCTATGCACTCCTTGCACAGTGCTTTTGACCAGGACTCCCCTAGGGTGTTCCTACAAGACAGGCATTTCCTCCTAGAGCCATGCTCTTTTGGAGGGCGGTTCTTGTCTGAGGACTTGCCCTGAAAAACAAAGGCCAAGGGGAACAGGGGTCAAACTAAGCACCTTCCATTCGGTACCCTTCACCAGTGACACACACACACACACACACACACACACACACACACACACACACACACACACACACACACACACACACACACACACACACACACACACATAGTAGGGGGGTGCCCAAACCAGAAAACCAACCACCACCAGGGTCCTAGGTTCGCCCCCCCCCTCCTCCCAGCCAACTATGGGGGGAGGGGAAACCCTTATGGAGCTTACAGAGTATCTTCAGAGGTAAGGAAAAAAACACACCCCTGGGTTCCTCCTTACCTTTGAGTGGCTGGTGCTCGGCTCCCCTAAAGCAGCCTGTGAAGCCTCTGACATTGCTCTGAGCCGTTGCGCTGCCTCCGCTGATCTAACAGCATGCCGCATTCTCAGCACTCCAGCCCGGCACTGTGGGCCCCTTCTCCGTCCTCATGACCGGAACCAGAAGTCGCGGACGAATGGAAGTGCCCGCCCCTTCTGCCAGGACTGGTGTCACACGCCCTCCGACCCGGCCAGCTCAATGCCGACTGAAACAAACTTCAGGGAGGGACGGACACTGTCATGCCCTCCCCAGGCACAGCAACAAGGGGAGCCACCCTGCAACTGCACCCCCACGCCAGGGGCCGTTTTAGGTGAGCATCTGTGCAGCTGCTGTGGTCAGAGCACCCCAGTCCCCTCAGCAGCCTGGCACCCAAAGAAAAGGAAAAATCCTCCCGGGATATGAGAGCCTTGCTCCCCTCAGGAAACAGACCGGCCCAGCCTCACCAGCTGTATGGCCCTTCGGTTCCTAGTGATGTCTCCCCACCAGAGGAAACACCAAAACTGAAGGGCCGGTGAGGTTAAAAACCTGTGTAATGGGGCGGTGTTTCCTGAGGAAGGTGGAGCCAAGGTCTCTCTCAAAAGGTGCCTGTCCTGAAAGACGATAGGGGAAAAAGAAAGAAGATCTGACTCTGCACTCTTGCCAGTTAGACAAAAGATGAACTTTCTTCCCAATTAAACCAATACTTGCTAAATAGGGAATGAATGCATGTCTACAGGCTGCCCATGATCTGTGCAGACACACAAAAGTGAAGTGATATTGGGAGAACAATCAAATGTAAGGACGGTTTTAGTAGATGGTTGCTATTGTTCCCCAAGGATTTGACAGATGGGAGATTTACTAAAACTGGTGCACACAGAATCTGGTGCAGCTGTGCATAGTAACCAATCAGCTTCCAGGTTGTCAAAGCTTAATTGAACAAGCTGAAATTAGAAGTTGGCTGGTTGCTATGCACAGCTGAACCAGTTTTAGGAAATCTCCCACATGCGGTCTTCACAAGGCACAAATGTTTACAATTATCTGATGCAATTATGTATTTTTATACCAAAATCCCTTTACAAAAAGACTGCTATGATCTGATATTTCGGCCAATGCCACACATGTTTGCGTAGCTTAAAGCAGGAGTCATAAAATGCACACTTCGCTTTAATCAGAGAGATAAAAAGGATCAGCATAGCCCGCCCCATACAAAAATCCTATACTCACACCTTGCTGGACAACTAAAGTAAATAAAATCAGGAAAGTTAAGCCTAGTACACAGGGGCCAAATGACATGCGGCATCTGCCGGTTCAATAGAAACTGGTCGACATTCGACCCGTGTGTACTGGAGTCGTTCGCCCAGCTTCTGTCAAAGGGCCACGACTGAAAAAGCTCTGCCGATCAGCTGCCAATAAGCGCTCTTACCCCTGTCATTACAAAATAGCACAGCAGGGGAGATCGCAACACTAACATCAGATAGTTAGTACAGTGGCTCCTCCTGAGCCGCCAGTTATTTTTCGTTCAGCCCTGCTGGGTTGAATGGAGAAAAAAAAAAAAAACTACTGGTGTGAACTAGGCTTTAGAGAAAAGTTAGGAGTCCTTACCTGCATAATTTCTCTGGGTTGGGCTTTTAACTTACGAAGCAATAAGGTGAACATGAAACCAGCAAGCAGCATTTTAAGGGATGATGCGCACTAGGGGTTTGAATCGCCCTCCTCCTGGCAGAAAACGTAAAAATGTGCTCAAGACCCCTTTCACACTTCTGCAACTTTGGACATCAAAGTCACAAGTCACACCCCCTGATTCCCAATGATAATAATTTATATCTGTACGACTTCAAGTCGCACCGACTTCAAAGTAGTCCCTGTACTACTTTGGTCCAACTTTGATGCGAGTTGAGGACCTTAGACCTCAAGCTTTCACAGGCTTTACCTGAAATCGCGTCAAAATCGCAGTATGAAAAGGGGCCTAAGGCTACATTATACACGGGATGTTTTTCAACCTCCCCTGAACGACTCAACTTAACAGCTAGAAACCGATGTTTAAAAATGTCTGTTTAGCCGCGTTTGCATGCCACTTTTTTTTTTGTTAAATGAATAAAGTCTTTAAACGAAAAGCTCCTAGAAATGAGTTACCGCGTTTACAAGCTGTTACAGGCATTTGGAGTTTCAAATGTCTCTGAACATCCATCCCGAATGCATTTTTTTTGCTTTCCAACAAACGCCTCTAAACTTAAAATGCCTAGAAACGACTGTAAATGACCCTGTGTACATGGACTGATAAGAACAGAGAAGAGTTCAGAGGCAGCTGAGAAAAATGCCAACTCCCCCTATACGTCAGTTTATGAGTAGCAGTGTACATGAGGCCTTAAGTCTCGTATTGCAGACGCATTTAGGTGTGATAAGCATTTGAGGGTTTAATATTTTATTCTGGCCATTGGAATGGAAGCTCAAGCGCTGAGACGCATCTAGTGTCTAGCAAGTGAAGAGGTATTTCTGCTCAAAAACTCCTATGCTGAATGCGCTAGTGATTTTTATTTTTTTCCCAGCATCTAAAAAGCTCCTCTTCGAATGCACCTGTAAATGCCCATGTGTGCATGGACACATAGGCTAACAGATGCTTTTATAGGGAAAATAAAAAAGGGGGGGGGGGGCAACAGATTCCACCATCCACACATTAGAGGCAAATGAAGGAACGCTGCCCTTTGCGATCTTGTATTGTGACAAAGGGGACTCCACTGCTGTCAGAAAACACCGATCGGCCCTGCAGTCAAGTGACAGCACACATTTTCCAAGCGATCCATTTGACAGGAGTCAATGACTAGATCAGTGAATCTAGAACAGCAAACTGGCTACATTTTAATTAAACTATGGGCAGCTTTAGTTGTTTTCAGTTAGGGCCGGTTCACACTTGAAGTGCCGCGACTTGCAGGGCAAAGCAAGTCGCCCCGCTTGAGGCGACCTCAGCGTGGCTTGCAGGAGACTTCTATCATAGAAGTCAATGCAAGTCGCGCTGAGGTCACCCCGAAAATAGTGCAGGGACTATTTTTCTAAGTCGGAGTGAAGTGACTCGCTCCTATTAGAAACTCCCCATCCCCATGAAATGAAGATGAATAAGACAGGCAGACACGCTGACCCCTGTAACCTTACCCACAGTATGACTTTTCATTAAAAATAAAAGAAGAACAACAACAACAACGTTTTAAGTCCAGCCAAATTGACAACTGTGGCTTCCATAGTTACAGTGGAGGAGTGAACATAGTCACCCAGTATAGCAAATGCAATATTCACAGGATTACCAGGTAAAATAAGTTGATAAACGTCTGAAAAAAAAAAAAAAAACAAACACACACAACAAGGAAGGAAGGAAGGAAGGAAGGAAGGAAAGAAAGAGATGGGAGAGCCCAGTATAGGTGTTGACTTAACATTTTCAGGTAGGTAGTCCAACAACATGTTGGTGTGAAAAGAAAAAAAAAGTGCAGTTAACTCATATCTGAGTAAGCTGCTGTAAACCTTTAACTTGGTGGATGGCCTGACCTCATGATTGTGGAGAATAGGTCTGTCCATGTAGATCTATATAATTGATGTGGTCTCACACAATGCATAGCGATCAAATGATCACCAGGCCACTCAGAGGCTGGGTCCCAGGATCCACTGTGTGCGGTGGACACCGCAGGCACGGGAGCGGCGTGCTGCAAGCCCCTAACCCAGAACAGGCTAAAATGATGTACATGTATTCAGCCAACACATTCCGCATGCCCACGATAAAACTGTGGGCAGGCAGCACATGGTTAAAGTGTATTCGGTGACCAGAGGGAGAAAAAAAAAAAAAAAAAAAATTGGGTCTGTCCTGCAACAGAGAGCTGTGCTATGTGGCAGAAGTGTTTCAAAATTGAATGAACAGAGATACAAATACTTTGACAGGTAAAACAACTTCAGGATATGCATTTCATGCGTATTTTTCTGAAGTTTAGCTTCAAAAGTACCAAAACAGACACAGGGTAATGACATTTTTTCAAAGAGAATAGCAAAGACAGTATTTCTCTCAGTGCAGGTTTCCACTACATATAAAACAGAACTCCAATTGGTCCTGGACAATGAGCTATAACACAGAGCCGTGGTTATTACATTTTCTTAGGAAAGCAGACTTCCTGTCGAAGGCTTCATGATGATCCTTGTCAAGAACCTTTCCATTTGCCATTAACCAGTCTTTAATATATAGCTCTATATAGTGTAACAGACCATGCTGCAGTTATAGAATAGGCCATTCATAAAACCAGTGAAGGAGTAAGGAAGAAACATTCTATTGTCTGATTCATATTTTAAACAGAACTCATTTGCTGACCTTGCATAGCACAGCGACCACGGTCCACGCTGCCTCTGCTAAAATGTTCTATTCTCTTCTGCAGAATAATCAGTTCTCAAACTTTGCTGACATTTCCAATTCTTTGTAAACGTAGTTCCTCAACTCAAGTTTACAACTTTTGTATAAATATATGTATAAATATTAGAGCTGCACGATTCTGGCCAAAATGAGAATCACAATTTTTTGGCTTAGAATAAAGATCACGATTCTCACGGCGTAACATCTTACATCTACAAAAAAATTGGGCTAACAGCATTGTTTACTTTTTTTTGAAAGTGTCATTTTTTCCCAAAAAATTGTGTTTGAAAGACCACTGCTGCGCAAAACACCATGTGACATAATATATTGCAACAACCACCATCTTATTCTCTAGGGTTTCTAAATAATTTTCTAACAGAAAATACTGGGTTTTTTTTTACTTGAAGGCAACAAATGTCAGAAAAGATGGTCTTTATATGGTTAAACTAAACTCTTCTATACACAGAAGTTCAACCCTTTGATCATTTGAAAACATAGTATCTTTTTACTTTGATCAACAAATAATCTCAGACTTGGCAATCTGCCCAGATAGGAGAGACTCAAGTCCCTCAGACTTAGAAAAAGATTCCTGGGGAGACTTCAGATGACTTGCATTGACTTCTATTAAGGCCCATTCACACCTGAGCGTTTTGTACCTTACATACGCCTGAAACCTGAAGCTACAAAACCCTGGAGGGGG
>BLSH010277625.1:6322044-6373897 GCA_018402905.1 Glandirana rugosa
CCTTCCCCCATTTAGGAAGGCCCCTACTTCACCAATTTTTAACGCGGACAGTACGAAAAACGCGTAAACCGTGGGGTAACCTTACTTACCCGACGTGTTACCACCGGGAGCCCACTGGACTCTGGTTGTCGAAGACGACCTGACACTCGGAGACTCCACACTTACCCCGAGCCGATCTTTCACGGTAGTAAGGAGAGGGGTTTCGAGGGTGATGGGATGCACTGGGGCCGGACCGGTACTGGGAGGCCGACGGCCTCCTCCTCTAGGGCCAGGCGCCGTGCTTTAACCCTGCCAGCGCCGGCCTGTGCCGGGATCTCCTCCTCCGGCAGCCGGAGGGTCATGGCCAGGCCGGGGTCACGTAGGGTAGTGGGAGCTTTGGGGAGAGGAATGATGGCACTTTCTAGCCGAGCCCCATTCACACCTCAGAGGCTCACAGTCCAGCAGAAGCTGTTGGTCTCAGGTCACCCGAGGGCCACCATTGTGCAGCCCATTCATTCCAATGGGGTGCCAAATGCGCAAAAAGCATGACAGGCGCAATTTTTAACCACTTCATCCCCGGAAGGATTTACCCCCTTCCTGGCCAGAGCACTTTACCTGACAATTGCGCGGTCGTGCGACGTTGTGCCCAAACAAAATTTACGTCTTTTTTCCCCACAAATAGAGCTTTCTTTTGGTGGTGTTTGATCCCCTCTGGGGTTTTTATTTTTTGCGCCACAAATAGAAAAAGACCGACAATTTTGAAAAAAAACAAACAACATTTTTTACTTTTTGCTCTAATACATATGCAAATAAAAAAACAAATGTATTCATCAGTTTTGGCCAATATATATTCTTCTACATATTCGTGGTAAAAAAAAATCGCGATCGGCATTTATTGATTGGTTTGCGCAAAAGTTGCCGCGTTTACAAACCATGAGAATTCATTTCTGGCGTTTTTACTATTTTTTTTTTTTTTTACTAGTAATGGCGACGATCTGCTATTTTTATTGGGACTGCGATATTGCGGCGGACATGTTGGACATTTCTGACACTTTTTTGGGACCAATGACATTTATACAGCGATCAGATCTTTAAAAAAAACACTGATTACTGTATAAATGTCATTGGCAGGGAAGGGGTTAACCTGCAGGGGGTTAACTGTGTTCCCTAGGCATGTTCTAACTGTGAGGGGGCTGGGCTGTCAGGGGCATAAGAGATCTAACTGATCCCAGTGACAGGGATCAGTAGATCTCTTACATGCCACCTGACAGAGCGGGGAACCGCCGTGTTTACCCGCTCTTCTTGTGTACCAGGCGATCGCGGGCGGCCATCGAGTCCGCCCGACCCGCGGCCACACTCACGGCGACGCTGCCACTCAGCAGCAGTAAAAGTACACGAGATGGTCGGGAACCGATTAAAAACATTCCTGCACCAAACCGCATGTTACTTTACTGGCCGCAAACATCAGCGTTTGTCAGATCTATTCGGGGTGTCATTAACAATGAATAGCACTGCATGGGTGTGAAAAGGACATCGCTCTCCCGTACGGTGCAGGAACACGCATTTCCCACAATAGATGATAATAGGAAACCCAAGGGTTTCTTTACCGGTGCCATGGGAGAGGTATATATGTGGAGCTGCCCATATCACAGACTATAGAGTACTGTAACCATGTAACTAAAAACAATTTAAACATAATTAGTATACAAAATGAACAGTGCACCACAAATATGTAGGCAGGATTCACAGAGTGCAAAAATACATAAAGTGCAAATTGTCATAAATGAATACATGTAGTCCCAAAGTAGCAATGTGGAGAATCTCTAAATACACAATAGTCCAGGGGGAAAAAAAAGTGCAAAAACAGATGATGCAAAAAATATCACAAAAGGTAAAAATAAATCCAATAATGTATTTTTCATCCAGATATTAAGGTTTGGTGATATAGAGGTAAAAGCATAATAAAAGAGAGTTCAATAAATCCCATGAATATATTCCAATGTGGAAATTTGTTGGATCATTCGATATCTCGAATCAATAGAGGGAATTGCAAACATTACATTCCTTCACCAGGCACCCGGTGGCACACCCTACTCACCAGAACTTGCGGATCCCCATTACAGGGATCAGAAGCGCTTGTCACTTTTAGTATCCTCAGGGCGGCTGATGTCTCATCCAGCAGAGATGGGGCCAATTCGTGGCCGAACAGCGAACCTCAGGGGGACAGGAAGGTAGGATGGAAAAAAGAAGGGAGCTATTATGGGGAAGTACATATGTGTATTTTATTTCCAGCAAAAATACATAAAATGTCATTAAAAATGAAAGAGCAAGGGACGCCGTGGATGCGGTGCACCTGCGTTCCAAGAAATGGCGTGCTCGGACTTCCGATCTCCTGATGCTGCATTTCTACAGCTTAACGTGCTGACGTCATCAGGGCGACTGTGGTGGGGGCCACTGCGCTTGTGCACATCACTGGATCAGATGGGCTTAGGTAAGGAAAAGGGGGGGGCTGGGGGGAGCTGCAGCACAGAAGGTTTTTCTCAAAGATCAGTAAGATCAGTCTTTATATGCAGAAAAGCAAGTTTGTTATACCCACTGTGGAACCTAAGGGGTTAAGCTCTCTGCATTGTGTAATAAGGCTGTTTAATCCTGTATGCACAGATCCTCCCCTTCTTGCATTGCCCCCAAAACATGTCCAGGTAAGACAGAGTTAGTGGAGTCAGTCTGCACATGCTCAGTTCGGTGTGTATTGCTAGTGAGTTTTTTTTTTCTTGGGAGAGTGCATGTGATCAGCACAGAGCCAATCAGCATTGTACAGACAGAGGGTCAGGGTCCTGCATCCTGATAGGTCAGCTCAGTGCAGTATGAAAACTCCTCCTACTAGCTTTAACCAGGCACTGATAGAAGTCACACAACTGCTGTATACTGCTGATGAGAATAGGTATTAAGCAGTTTATATTTACTAAAATGATTACATTTCCATGTTCTGTGTACTGTGGGTGATCAGATATAGTGAATGCAGGGCCCTGGGTTTAGCAACACTTTAATGCATAGAATGCATTTAGGTGAAAACAACTTAAAGTGATTGTAAATGATCTGCTTGTAAAACAACTCATGCAGTTTAAAATAGAAATGAAAGGCAAACATTTTGTATAGATATAAAAAAAATCATAAGTACCTTTTTTCCCTTTTTTATAAGTGATCACATTCCCTCTGTTCTCAGCTGTATAAGTGCTGGGGAGAGGAGAAGCAGCAACACACTGAGCTTTCCAGTGAATGTCTGTGCAGCGGGGGCATGTCGGAACAAGTCTGATCATTGGAAGAGAGTACACTGAGTTCCCAGTATAACTAGAGAACTGACCACAGTGTGCTTTACTGCTTAGTGTGGTCAGTTTTTAATAGGAAAGCAGAGGGACTGGCAGGAACACCAGGGATTTCAGACAAAGGAAGCAATACAAAGAGAACAGGATACTTTCTCATACAAGTACATGGTACAGCAGGCACATATCAGGACTATGAAATGTTGGGGTAACAAACCCTTTAAGGCTTTAGAACCACTTTAATATACACTATCTGCAGGTTGGAAGCAGCGTCTGTGTCCATACATCTCTGCATCCCAATAAACATGAATGGGACTGGCTGCACATAGATGTACGGAACTCCTGTGCATCCCATGCAGGCAAAGAGGACCCTTCACATGGCTGCACAGATAGGTACGCCCATGTGAATGAGGCCTAAGGCTGCATTCTCACCTGAGCAGAGCCACTTTTAGATGCATTTCTTTAGCATATTTTGCATGCATTTACAAGCAGCATATTCGCATATTTCAACCATTTTACATGTGTGTTCAAGCATGTTTGTTTTCACCAATGGATAGCAGTAGGAGGAGAAGGCCAGTACTTACAGGCTGAAAATCACTTGCAAAAATGCTCTGTTTGAATATTTTCAAGTTTGCGGGGCCAAAAACACCCAATTCTGTCTCAAAGGTAGCTTTTCTCAGAGTTCATCTAAGACATCATGCTACAGACACCTGAGAGCTCACATGTGAACAGCCACCATTGACATGCATTGATCTGATGCAGGAGAACACCAGTCACCGCACTAGTGTGAACGAGCCCTGAAGCTCCAAAAGGTACATCTTATGACATCTATAGGAGTGTAGAAAAAGAAAACACACACAAAAACCCTTTGCATTCATGTAATAAAAGGCCATGAGGCCAAAAACATGCAAACTTTCTCCAGAGAAGCTCCTGTATGACACTTGTGCTTTAAAGTGCACAAAAAAAAGCCTAGCAATCACCTACAGTACATATTCAATGGTCAAATGTGAATTGGGATGCTGAACATTTTGCAGCTGATTTTGGATGCTGTGAGCTACAAAACACTTAAGTGTGAATGAGGTCTAAAGCCTCGTACACACGGTGCGACGGTCATACGACCAAACGGCCCAAATCGTTTGTCGGCTGTTGTATCTCGCGTACTGACATGCACTAATTGATCGTACGACCAAGCCGAACGTAGTGACGTGTTACGAGCGTATAAAGAGGAAGCTCAGGTGCATGTGATTTGTGAATTAGGAACGTAGGTTTACACGAACGGACACTTCCGAGCGTTCCTGACTTCTGAGCATGCGTGTTTTGCACAGTACAACTTGTTGGACCAACTTCTCTGTACACACGATACAACGGTCATACGACCGCTTGTTGTACAACCAAAGTTTTTTAGTTTGCTCATCCAAATTCTGTTGTACGACCATCGCATGTCAGCTATTCTAATCGCGCGTACTAACGGCCGGATGATCGTACAACAAACGGTCGTACGGCCGTTTTCATACGGCCGTCGTACCGTGTGTACGGGCCTTTAGGCTAAGTTAAAACATGTGGTTAGAGGGTGGTAAAAATGGACAGTTGAGCCACATTATAGGGCTTAAGAGGAGAGGTGGATTTAGATGCACGTCTAAATCTACCCTTACTATGTGAGCAAGTGTCAATGTGAGGTTCAGCAATAGGTGGTGCAATGTATTAAAGCGGTAGTAAACCCGCCTGCTAAAAAAAAAAAAAAAAAAAAAAAAATCCTGCAAGACAATAGCATAATATGTTAGTATGCATCGCATACTAACATATTATGAAATACTTACCTTAGAACGAGGCCCCCGATGCCCGTGTTAGTCAGCGCTAAGGACGCTGACATGATGGTCCTCTTCTTTCTTCTGGGTACACGGCTCCGGTGCTGTGAGTGTCCGCTTGACGTCACTCCCGCACATGCGCGCGGGAGCTCTTCGTTCCGGCAGCCAGCTCTGATTTGCCGGCCGCCTCGGCCGGATCATCAGGGCGCATGCACCGCTAATGCATGCAGGGCGAATATCACCTAAACCATGTAGGTTTAGGAGATATTTATTTTACCTACAGGTAAGCCTTATTATAGGCTTACCTGTAGGTAAAAACAGTAGTGGGGGGTTTACTACCACTTTAAGCGTGTACTTTTTTCTTTTTTTTTTCTTTCAACTTTATTGAAATGTCAAAATTACATTTCATTCATTTGTTACATTTCAGTTGCTGTGTGTAGAAACAAACAGAACATGGAGCCTTCAGGTGAACTTTTGTCCACTGTGGGAGATTCATACAGGATGCATTTTTCTACAATGCGCTGTTCAGCACCTAGGGGCTGCTATGCCGTTTTAACAGGGAACATTATTATTATTATTATACAGGATTTATATAGCGCCAGCAGTTTGCGCAGCGCTTTACAAAAATTAAGGCAGACAGTACAGTTACATCACAATTTGGTACAAGAGGAATCAGAGGGCCCTGCTCGTTAGAGCTTACAATCTAAGAGGGAGGGTCAATTGATACAAAAGGTAAAAGCTGTGGGGGATGAGCTCATGTAGAAAGAAAGAGTATTAGGTAGAAGCAGGATAGGCTTCTTTAAAGAGAAAAGTTTTCAGGGATCGTCTAAAGATGGATAGATTAGGAGACAGTCGGACTTATTGGGGTAGGGAGTTCCAAAGGAAGGGAGAAGCTCTTGAGAAATCCTGGAGGCGAGCATGAGAGGAGGTGACAAGGGAGCTAAAGAGCAGGAGGTCTTGGGAGGACCGAAGAGGGTGGCTTGGTTGGTATTTTGATTCCAGGTTAGAGATGTAGCTGGGGGCAGAGTTGTGGATGGCTTTGTAAATTATTGTTAGTACTTTGAATTTTATACGTTGGGTGAGTGGTAGCCAGTGGAGAGATTGGCAGAGAGGGGCGGAGGACACTGAGCGGTTGGCAAGGTAGATAAGTCTTGCAGCAGCACTCATTATTGACTGAAGGGAGCATAATGTATGCAAAGGTAATCCAATGAGGAGAGAGTTACAGTAGTCGAGGCGAGAGATAACCAGAGAGTGAACTAGAAGCTTAGTGGTCTCATTGGTTAAAAAGGGGCGTTAAAAAGGGAACATATAAAACAATTGTGTTCTGTGCGCCCTTGTAGTGACTGGCATTGATCTGATGCAGGAGAACACCAGTCACTGCACTAGTGTGAGCGAGCCCCGAAGCTCCAAAAGGTACATCTTTTAACTTCAATAGGGGTGTAGAAAAAGAAAACACGCGCTCAAAAACCCTTGTCATTCATGTAATAAAAGGCCAAGAGGCCAAAAACATGCAAACTTGCCCCAGAGGAGCTCCTGTATGACACTTGCGCTTTAAATTGCACAAAAAAAGGCCTAGAAATCACCTACAGTGCATATTCAATGGTCAAATGTGAATTGGGGCTCAAGGCCTATATTATGCATTACCAGTATTTTCTACAGGGCCGTTCACACCTGTGCATTTCTCTTCTGCTCATCTAGGAAAAAATAGATGTCTAATTTTTGTAAAAATGCACTGCAGCCAAGATATAAACAGACACTGTCTTTATGGGGAACCACAACACGTTTTAGCATGTCCGAACGTGTGCATTAAGGCCTTGTTCACAGGGACGCTGAGGCCTGTATATCATGACAAAGACATTTTTCACAGTGTCTCTAGCCTCCAGGTGCTGCTTGCAGGCAGCCAATTGAACACACGGCTGCATGGATACAGCCGCTTGTCCCAGTGTGACAGGCGTGTGGACAGTGTGCATTCGGGCCACTCATCCACATGTCTGTTATACTGAGCAGAACTCAAGGGGTCCTATGTACCTCCTGGGCCTAGGGTCCAAGGGCTTCCAAAGGGACACAGGGCACAATCTGAAGACTAACAAATACCTGCAGACACCACAAGCACTGTTATCTACAACAACAAATAACATCCACACCTTGCCATAGCTCCCAACTGTCCCTGATTGTGAGGGACTGTCCCTGATTTGGAACAAAGTCCCTCTTTCCTCCTCATCTGTCCCTCATTTTGGTCTGATCTGAGTTGTATATAAAATGTACTATTTATCTTTCAAAAAAGCTTTACCCAGGGCTAAGCCTTTCATTCAATTTCTAAATTGCTGCAATTGTCAATTTCAAAAGACAGTATAAAGGAATCGTAGTGGTAAAAAGGAGAATTTTTATGCATAATTCTCCTTTAACCACTTAAGGACCGGAAGGATTTCCCCCTTTAGGACCAGAGCCCTTTTTGCGATGCGGCGCTGCGTCGCTTTAACTGACAATTGCGCGGTCGTGCGACGTTGTACCCAAACGAAATTTGCGTCCTTTTTTTCCCACAAATAGAGCTTTCTTTTGGTGGTATTTGATCACCTCTGCGTCATTTCTGATCGCCGCTATAAACAAAAGAAGAGCGACAATTTTGCAAAAAAAAAACCAAATTTCTTACTTTTTGCTAAAATACAAATCCAAAAAAAAATATAAAAAAACATTTTTTTCATCGGTTTTGGCCGATTTAGATTCTTCCTCATATTTGTGATAAAAAAAAATCGCAATCGGCGTTTATTGATTGGTTTGCGCAAAAGTCGTCGCGTTTACGGATGATGAGAATTAATTTCTGGGGTTTTTATTTTTTTATTATTTTTTACTAGTAATGGCGGCAATCTGCGATTTTTAGCGGTACTGCGATATTTCAGCGGACATGTCGGACCATTTTGACACTTTTTTGGGACCATTGGCATTTATACAGCGATCAGTGCTATAAAAATGCACTGATTACTGTGTAAATGCAAGTAAGGGGGGTTTTTTTACCGCGCTAGGCCCAATGTGATGTGTATAGTGGGAACAGTAAGCAGCCACATGTGTCGACCAAACTTAATCGTAGGGAATCGTAGTTATATGTGGTGGTGGCGCTAAACTGAACGTGTGAAAACAAAATATACCGTGAAATATATAAATACCGAAAATTGTGTGTATGGGTTACACAATATATAGGCATCAAAAGATCACAAATTAAACCTTAGTGAGTCCTGGATTGAACTTCAGTTCGTGAATCAATGCATAAAATTATATATATATGAATATATACAACAAATTCTAGTGCTTAAAGTGCAAAGTGCCATTCAAAAAAAAAATAAATAAATAAAAATAAAAATAAAAAACATCAAGGTGCAATATCCAAATTGTGAATCTTCCACGGATAGTGACTCTTCTGAGCGAATGCTCTATTTGATTGGATGGTATTAAGAGAACTCCAACTACTGGTCGAGTGGAGGCTTACCAGAACAAGGAAGGATCGATCGGCGGCGCGATCTCGCGGCCGCCGTCATATGACGACGATTCGCGCAATAGAGCCACCTTGTCGCCGTCAAATGCCGATCAGCGGTCGGCAAGTGGTTAAGAGGGCGTGGCAGGGAGTGTGTCCTATGCTTATTAAGGATGGGCTCGGGCTTGTTCGGAACTGAACCTGCCCGAGCCCACCAGGAAGTGAACCCTGCACCGCTCTAATCACAGGTAGTGAGACATTTCCCCAATGTGCGGCTGCAGCGATCGGGGAAATGTCTCACTGCCTGTGATTAGCACAGTGCAGGGTTCACTTCCTGGCGGGCTCGGGTACGTTTGGTTCTGAACAAGCCCAAGCCCATCCTTAATGCTTACATACTTTTGCTAATAGGTGTCCCTCATTCCCATCTCAAAAAGTTGGGAGGTATGCCCTGCACATGGGGTTACCTTTCGTGCAAAGCGCGCTAATCAATGCCTGGGACCGCATTCATGTGAAAATCAAACATTATAGCAGTTCCCTGGCTTACAGCTGAGCAGAGACAGTGTGCAGCAGTTCCATATACAGAGTTCCTCCATGAAGTGTCTTGTCCCATGTCACTACACATCTATGCTTGATGGATGTTGCATTTAGGAGGGATACCGCTGAGTTAACTCCTTCTCTCCCATACCATGCGGCAAGGGAAAAGGGGTCTTCGTAACACGGGTTTGGTCCTAGTTGTTTTGGGAAACCAATTGCTAGGGAGGGAGCCAGAACACTGACCCCCTCACTACTGGAGGACCTCTCACCTACAGTAGGTACCACGCTTCATGACTGGCTGCCATTTACTATGCAGTAGTTCTTGGTTACCCATAGCAACCACATTCCTCCTCCTGCTTGTCTTGCCAAGTAAACATACTGTAGGCAACCTGCCTACATACTTAGGCCAGGTTCACTTCTAGTTTAATCTTTCTTTTTACATTTTGGGTAGAGTGTGAACTGTTTAGAAACTTTGAAACTTTTTTTTTAATTTTGTCTGTTTCATCAAAAGATTACCAACTGTTTTCTTATTCTGAAAAAGAAGTGAGAGAAAAATGTCACCACAATGTAATATTAACATACTATAAAACAGTTTTAGGGCTTATGATCTGCATTTGGAACGCAGATCAAATGAAGGTCAGCAAAATCCCATTGACTTTAACTGAGCAATGCAGATGGCAGTCCAGAGACTGTTTGACCTGTTTTGCATTTCTTTGGATGCATGCCCTACTGTGATGCATTTGTATGGCAAATGCAGCATTTAAAAAGAATGCCTCTCAAAAATATGTATAAAAAAGTCCTTGATTGCAAAGTCATGATTTTGTTTCCATTTCAGAATCAACCAGTCACATGGTAATCTGATACCAAACTGAATATTTATTTGGTGGATGCCTGCCAAACAGCAAGATGTTCTTTGTATGCCATCTAGCACTGTGGAGTAGGCATGCCAAACTCTAATGTAACATACTGCCCATTCACTTAGGATATGTTCTAAAAACTCCTACCAAAAATGATCAAACTGCCAAAGGTAACATAACACAAACCGTGTGTGTGTGTATATATATATATATATATACAGTATTTCACAAAAGTGAGTACATCTCTCACATTTTTGTAAATATTTTATTATGACCCCTTTCACACCAGAACGTTTTTCAGGCGCCTTTGCGCTAAAAGTAGAGACTAGAAAGCGCCTGAAAAACTCCCCCCAATACACCCCAGTGTGAAAGCCCAAGTGCTTTCACACTGGGGCGGTGCGCTTGCGGGACGGTAAAAAAAAGTCCTGCAAGCGGTGTATTTATCGCTCCTCCACCGCCCCTGCCCATTGCTAACTGGCACATTTAACCCCTTGTGGGGGAGTTAAAAGCACACCGCTGCCGCCCGAATAGGGGCGCCACAGCACCGCTATAACGAGCAGTAAAGCGCCGCAAATTAGCTGTGTTTTGCCGCTAACGCTCGGGAGGCCCTGGTGTGAAAGGGGTCTAAATCTTCTCATATGACAACACTGAAGAAATTACACTTTGATACAATGTAAAGTAGTGATTGCACAGCTTGTATAACAGTGTAAATTTGCTGTCCCCTCAAAATAACTCAACACACAGCCATTAATGTCTAAACCGCTGGCAACAAAAGTAAGTACACCCCTAAGTAAAAATGTCCAAATTGGGCCCAAAGTGTCAATATTTTGTGTGGCAACCATTATTTTCCAGCACTGCCTTAACCCTCATGGGGCATGGAGCTCACCAGAGCTTCACAGGTTGCCACTGGAGTCTTCTTCCACTCCTCCATGATGACATCATGGATCTGGTGGATGTTAGAGACCTTGCACTCCTCCGCCTTCCATTTGAGGATGTCCCATAGATGCTCAATAGTGTTTAGGTCTGGAGACATCCTTGGCCAGTCCATCACCTTTACCCTCAGCTTCTTTAGAAAGGCAGTGGTCACCTTGGAGGTGTGTTTGGGGTAGTTATCATGTTGGAATACTGCCCTGCAGCCCAGTCTTCGAATAAAGCGGATAATGCTCTGCTTCAGTATGTCACAGTACATGTTGGCATTCATGGTTCCCTCAATGAACTGTAGCTCCCCAGTGCCAGCAACACTCATGCAGTCCCAGACCATGACACTCCCATCACCATGCTTGAAAAGTGAAAAGCTCACTACTAAGTGTGACATCTTTTCTGGGGAGAAAACGCTGGCTTTATTTATTTTTCCCCCCATTAAACTGTAATTAAAGGCAAAACCTTTTTTTCATTTTGGATGGAGGGTTATAACCTCTGTCATTTTTTTTGCCATCTATGTCCCAGTGGGGAAAGTAACCTTCACTTCCTGTTCCAAAGCCAAAGCAGGAAGTAATAGGAAATCCCTCCAAATAGAGGGGATTCTAGCCAGAGGCGTAACTAGAACCTTCAGGGCCCCGGTGCAAGAAATTATGAAGGGCCCCCTGACCCCTGGCCAGGGCCCTTCCCTCTTCCCACTGATGCTGGGGCCCTTTACTCCTATTGTGGGTCCCTTTATTACAGTACTGCAGTGGGGCCCTTTCACAAGTTCTGCAGCAGGCCCCAGGGGGACCAGGGAAGCACACAGGGGCCCTGGGAACAGCAGAAGACAAGTAAACTGGATAGAGGAAAATGGAGGAGATTGGGTCCTTTAAATGCCGCCCCCGCCATCCCTCCTATTCAGGTGTACAAGGGAGGCTCATGGGCCCCCTGGACCATGGGGCCCGGTTGCAATTGCAACCCCTGCAACCCCTATCGTTACGCCCCTGATTCTAGCGTGTCACCAGAACTTGCGTCCACATTGGAAGCTTACTTTTCTGATGTTATCCCAAAATGTAGTATTTTTACTGGCTAGTTGGCAACTCTACTCACAGCTCAGGCAAGACCATCAGTGAGGAAGATTTCAGATTGAGGATGTAAACATCAGAGTAGGCCACAATTACAAACTCACTTGTCAGTTGACATTTTCCAACATTGTTAACACAGAAACGTTTTAGTAACTTATACAACATTGAGAATTCCATTGTTTAAACATATAGTAAAGAACAAATGAAGAAGTGATCCAGTACAAGGTATTATCATTGTTTTTGGTAATCAATTTCCACCTACCCCTAACAGGGCTGGATTAACATAGGGGCTATTGGAGCTGCAGCTCCAGGCCCCTTCCTTAAGATAGGCCCAGCCCAATGGTGGGAGTGAGTCACTAATACTGCCCAGCCCTGCTCTGTATACAGTGTACATATGATATGTAAATTGCGGCAGCATATTTAATTTGTTTTAACAAAAAATTGTTTGCATTTTCATTTTATTTATTTTCATAAAATGGCCCACCAAAATCCTTAGCACCAAGCCCATTATGCTCTTAATCCGGCCTTGACTCCTAATGGGAACAAACGGTGGGCAGAGAGTGTTCACCAAAGTTTTTAAATCCACTGTTAAGGAAGAAAGCAGGAGTTCTATCACACAAGGTATGCTAGTATCTCAAACTTTTGATTAAAGTCAAATATTACAGTTTTTCAGATAGTTAGAAACTCTCGGATTGTTTAACCAGGCTTGCCATTTTTTTTTGGAACTAGTTGTAGAATAGCTTTTATATGCTAATAAAAGTTCATATTGTGCTTGGGTGTTCAATCTCAGAATAATATTTGTTAGAATAGGAGTATCTGTAGATTTCCACATGCTAGAAATAGCCAGTCTTGCTACTATTATAATATGTGCTACAGTTGTTCTGGTATTTGTAGGGTATATCTCAAGATTTATTCCCAATAGTTCCATAGCAGGAGTTCGTTTTATTAGGTTTCCGGTAATAGTAGCTATGAAGGAGGATACGTGCACCTCCAGCAAGTAGGGGATGCAGATGGGTATATCATTGATAATTTGTATGGGGTCAAATACCACCTGTTAAAGATTTTTTGAGAGTTATCCCAGTGTTTGATACATGAGGAGGCTTTATCATTAATCAATCTAGCTTTTAGCCATTGATCCATTGAGAAGTTCTGTGAGATCTTTTTCCCATTTGATCATGTTAGGATTTTTGTTTAAGAGAGGAAGATAGAAGATTGTAGAATAAGGTTATGCCCTTTTTCCTTTGTTTTTTTTCTGGTTTGTAAGGTATTGCCATATTTCTGAAGAAATACTGATGTTGTCCATAGGATCAAGGTCCTTTAGTCAAGAGCAGTTGTTGAGTTTACCCATCACTTTATCTTTATAATGGGAAGGTAGATTCTTATACAGGTGATATCCTTGAGAAATCCATTCTCCTACTGACAAATCTTACAATAGTCTAGTAATCTTATAGGCATTGAGCTTTTAGATAGGATATGTTTCCAAGCCATCAGTTTTGCTTTAATGCTGAGCATGTTCAGAATAATTATCTTTTTGGGTATTATAAGTTTAGCCATAGAAACGGCGAACATGTTGTGGCATAATGTAACTTCTCTTTGTATATTAATCCATAGTTTGTCCTTTATCTATCTCTTTCCAGCTAGATATCTAAATCTAAATTAAACCAGCTACCATATTGTGTAGTTTATTTCCTTTTCTTTAACCACTTCCCGCCCAGCCTATAGCAGAATGACGGCAGGGTGGTAGTTTCATTATCCTGACTGGACCTCACATGTCTTCAAGCAGCATAACCCGCAATTGCAGCGCGGTGATTGGTGGTGTGGTGTGTCACTATGACACTCCGCATCTCTAATCGTGGTAAAGAGCCTCTGACGAAGGCTCTTTACCACGTGATCAGCTGTGACCAATCACAGCTGATCACAGCGTGAACCAGGAAGTGACAGTAAACGTCTTTCCTACATTCGTGCTGACAGGTGGCTCTCCTGTCAGAGGGGGCTCTGCGCTGATAATCAGCGCATTGATTATCAGCACAGCCCCATCAGAGGTGCCCACCACATCTGCCAATCACTGCCCATCATCTGCCAGCCAGTGCCCACCAAAGTGCCAGTCAGTGCCCACCAAATTGCCAATCAGTGTCCAAAGTGCCAATCAGTGCCTATCAGTGCAACCTGTCAGTGCCCTTCAATGATGCCAATCAGTGCCCATCAGTAATGACTGACAGTATCTCCTCATCAGTGCTGCCTATCAGTGTCATCTATTAGTGTCCATCAGTGCCATCTATTAGTGCCTATCAGTGCCGCCTGTTAGTGCCAATTAGTGCTGCCTGTCAGTGCCCGTCAGTGACGCCTTTCAGTGGCCATCAGTGCCGCTTATTAGTGCCCATCAGTGCCTGTTAGTGCCACCTATCAGTGCCCATCAGTGCTGCATATCAGTGCCACCTATCAGTGCCCATCAATTCTACATATTAGTGCCTCCTCATTATTGCCCATCGGTGCCCATCATTGCAGCCTCATCGGTGCCCGTCAGTGCAGCCTCATCAGTGCCTTTTTTAGTTTGGTTAGCAAAAAATAAAAACCCCAGTGGTGATCAAATACCACCAAAAGAAAGCTCTATTTGTGGGAAGAAAATGATAAAAATGTTGTTTGAGTACAGTGTTGCATGACCGCACAATTGTCATTCATAGTGAGACAGCGCTGAAAGATGAAAATTGTCCTGGGCAGGAAGGGGGGAAAGTGCCTGAAATTGAAGTGGTTAATTGCTAATCTCTCTCTTAATTTACATGCTGTTGTCTCTTTTTTCCCCCTCTATAGTATATACTACTTGTCAGTTCCTGTTTATACGCAAAAGTGCTGCAAACAACTCACTACCCAACACGTTTCACTACTCTAAGGTTTCATCAAGGGACGTGCCATGTGAATAAAGTGCATTTGTGGATTGTGCAAACAAAATGGAGCAATCACAATATTAGTAAGATACGAATAACAGCATAGAATCTGGCTAGATCTAAGAGCAGGAGAGAGACATTTATATTCAGAAATAAGTGAGAGGAGGGACTGACCTTTGGAGGAAGTAAAGATTTAAAATTTAGATAGTTGAGTTGATTAATGAGTACCTCTCCAGTCTCCAGATAAAATAAATAAGAAGACATACAGTATACGTATGCCTGTTTCTGAAGGAAACATTTCTCTGGTGTGTGCATTCTTTTAGGGGAATACATTGTCATAGCAAAAATGATTTTAACCACTTCAGCCCTGGAAGGACTTACCCCCTTCCTGACCAGAGCACTTTTCTGCACTGGGTCGCTTTAACTGACATTTGCGTGGACGTGCGATGTTGTACCCAAACACAGTTGACGTCCTTTTTTCCCACAAATAGAGCTTTCTTTTGGTGGTATTTGATCACCTCTGCATTTTTTTTTGCAGTATAAACAGGACCGTCTTTAACGTGGGGCAAAAGGGTCAGTTGCCCCGAGCCCAATCATTGTTGTGGGGCCCAAAGCAGCTGCCCCCTGAGCCCATGCTGCCAGCATTCCTGCCTTTCTTTGCTTTCATTGATCTGTGAAGTTGATCTGATGGGCAGCTGCGGTTCCCAGACCCGCCCTCTGTACCTTTGGCCAGTAGCTCTGTGGCTTCTCTGGTGGAGTACACTCCGCATTAGGGTCAATTGTGTTGATGATATTAATGAGCAGCTGCGCTGCCCCAAACCTCTCTCTTCACCTTACGCTGTACAGTGGAGTAGGGGGGTGCATCTTTGCTGGGCAGTCACTGGCCTCAGTACACACACAAGTAAGTGTACTGCAGCCAGTGCCTTCTGGGCACAGACGCCCCTCCCTTGTCCCTAGTAGACAGTATACTGGAAGCAGCCTGAGGTAAAGAGAGAGGTTCAAGGCCCAGGCCGAAGGTACAGAGAGAGGGTCCGAAGGTACCAGTCAAAGGTACAGAGGGAGGGTTCGAGAACTGCAGCTGCCTATCAGATTAACATGTGCAGCAACACTAATGAGCCCAACGCTGCAATCCCGGAACAAAGTCATCATGGGACAATGAAAGCAAAGACAGGCATGTATGCTATTTGCACTAGTAACTCAGCTACACTAGGTTCTGTGTGGGCTCTACCCTCTGTACTCTCATCACCAAATAAGCCACAATAGTATGAGAAATGGATTGGAACGGTATGTGGCCATGTGGTTTTAAAAAGGTTGCCCGAGTGTGTGTGTGTTACAGAAATGTGCAGAGGGGTACAGAGATGTGTAACGGGGTGCACATGTGTGTTGGGTGTGCAGGAGAGGGGTGCACAGATGTACTGGGGAGAGGCATACTGAGGTTACAGAGACTTTTAGGGGGTATAGAGGTGTTTTGGAGGTACAGAGATGTGCAAAGGGTATGGAGGTGTATGGGGTTGGGGGTGCAGAGTACAAAGGTGTGCTGGGGCATACAGAGGATGTTGTGAGGTGCAGAGGTGTGTGGGGATGGGGGGTGCAGAGATGTGTAAGAATGTACGAAGATGTACTGGTGGATATAGAAGAGCGCTGGGGGGTGCAGAGGTGTGCTAGGGGGTGCGAAAGTCTTCTAGAGGTATGAAGATGTGCTGGGGGTACAGAGTACAGCACTGGGTGTACAGAGATATGCTGGGGGTTGGGGGGTTTACAGAGGTGTGCTGGGGGTACGTTGTTGTGCTGGGGTTACGTTGTTGTGCTGGGGTTACGTTGTTGTGCTGGGGGGTACATTGTTGTGCTGGGGGGTAGTACGTTGGTGTGCTGGGGGTGGAAAGGGAAATTGCATGGGGGGGGGGGCGAAGAAAATTTTTGCTCAGGGTCCAATTAATAGTAAAGACGGCCCCGATTATAAACAATAAAAGAGTGACAATTTTGAAAAAGAAACAATATTTTTTACTTTTTGCTATAACAAATATCCCCAAAAAATTTTAAAAAATAATAATTTCTTCCTCAGTTTAGGCCAATATGTATTCTTCTACATATTTTTCGTAAAAAAATTGCAATAAGCATATATTGATTGGTTTGCGCAAAAGTTATAGCGTCTACAAACTATGGGATAGATTTATGGCATTTTTTTTTTTTTTACTAGTAATGGAGGTGATCTGCGAATTTTAGCGGGACTGCGATATTGCAGCAGACAGATCGGACACTTTTGACACTTTTTTGGGACCATTGACATTTATACAGAGATCTAAGCTAAAAATAGCCACTGATTACTGTGTAAATGTTACTGGCAGGGAAGGGGTTAACACTAGGGGCAATCAAGGGGTTAAATGTGTTCCCTCTGTGGTGCTTCTAACTGTATGGGGGCTGGGCTGACTGGAGAAGGAGAGAGATCGCTGTTCCTAGTAGAAGGGACAGACAATCTCTCTCAACTCCCCTGTCAGAACGGGGATCTGCTCTGTTTACACTTGCAGATCCCCATTCTGCCTGTCTTGGGAGAGATCGTGGATATATCGAGTCCGCCCCACCCGCTGATTGGCTCCTCCAGTAGCCAGTGAGCGCACGCGTGCTCACACCACACGTTCCCGTGGCCGCCATACAGCTACGCCAATTTGCGGGAACGAGCCGACCTGCCGCCGTATTATGGCGGCTGGTCAGTAAGTGGTTAATATATGAAACAAATTAAGATTATATTTTGGTGTCGTGGGTGGGTTAGATACACAGTATAGTGAAATGCATCACTATCACAATGTTGTAATATATTTCCACAGTAAGACACGCTTTTAATTTACATTACAAAGGCCAGAATCTAAGTACATGATGATTTATATAACGATCGCAAACAATCCAACCACTTGAAAAATCCTCTTTTACAAGATTTTTGGGTAAACACATAAGGTTGTATGCATATTCCCCCTGCACAGTAGTGTATTATCTCAAATATTCGAGAAAATAGATTTTTACTGTGAATTCAGACAGCTGAGGGTGTCTGCTGAGTTCTGAAAGTAGCCACGGGCTTTCCAGTTTTAGATGACCCAGATTAAATTGTCAGACACAAGAGTTAGTTATCTAATATGTGTGGGAATCTTTGGGATTTTACTACACAGGCAATTCATTTGTTACCTCAAACTGGTTGTAAACCTCTAGCATGAAATATGAACAAAGCATATTCCTCTATAAAGTCTCAATCCAGAGCACTAAGTGCCATTTCTGTCTGCTGCCTTATTCATTCCTCTGCTATCTGCATAAACACTTCTGACAAGTTTTCCTGACACCAAGAAGTAAAAAGGTAACGGGAAGGGAGCTCCAGCACATAGCCTGTGATTGACAGCCTCAGTTTTGCTCCTGTATGCTGTGTGAAGGGTGGTGTGTCCTTTTCCTCCAATCAGCACCCCTCACTGAGCTCTGCAGAGTGTAAATTCAGCTTCTTGCCCCCTGCTTTCTGAAAGGTCAGGCAAGCTGTATAAATTCTGGACTTTAAAGAGCTGAAGAGAAGACCCCAGATAAACAGAGATAATTTATGTAGGAGGGTGTGTTTAACTACTTGCTGACCGCCCTATAGCAGTTTTACAGTTACAGCGCAGCATCTGTGCGGCGGATCACGTATACGGTATATACATGTTTTGTCATTTCTGCCTGAAGGAGGTGCGTGGGCGCTGCTTCTCCTGTAAATATTCACAGTAAAAGCTGATCTGTGGTTGCTGGGCACTCAATGTCTCCCACCGATTGGGCAGAGACTCAGAACGGAGCTCTGCCTATGTAAACAAAGCAGAGTTATGTTCTGATGGTGGGGGGGGGGGGGTTCTGTGGTCCTGCAGGAACTCAAATTCATCTCTTCCACTAGTAAAAGCAGCACACATAGTAAACACAAACGCTGGCTAGGCACACACTAAACCCTTTGTTAGCCCTAGATGTTTAACCCCTTCCCAGACAGTGTGATTAGTACAGTGACAGTGCATATTTTTAGCACTGATCACTGTATTAATGTCACTGGTTTCGTAAAGTGTCATAAGTGTCTGTTAGTGTCCGATTGGTGGCAGCAATATCGCAGTCCCGCTATAAGTTGCTGATTGCTGTCATTACTAGTATAAAAATAAATACAAATGCCAGTATATATTCCATAGTTTGTAGACGCTATGATGTTCAAGTAAACTAATCAATATACGCTTATTGGGATTTTTTACCAAAAATTTATAGCAGATTACATATTGGCCTAAATTTATGAAGACATTTGATTTTTTTCTATTTTTTAAATTGGATATGTTTTATAGCAGAAAGTAAAAAAATATATATATTTTTTCCAAACTGCCGGTCTTTTTTATTGTTTATAGCACAAAAAATAAAAAATCAAAACACAGAGGTTATCAGATACCACCAAAAGAAAGCTCTATTTGTGGGGGAAAAAAATGACAGAAATGTTATTTGGGTACAGCGTTGCATGACCGCGCAATTGTAAGTTAAAGTAATGCAGTGCCATATCACAAACAGTAGCCTGGTCATGAAAGGGGGTAAATCATCCAGAGGTCAAGTGGTTAATGGCCTTGTATCAATTGAGGCCAGTTACTTCATTGGGTATATGTAACAGTTTACAACCACTTTAACTAATCCTCAGAGAGTAGACCACCTCATGCTGCTTATGCAGACCATTTTCAGTGTTTAAGGGGATTTGACAGTTTGCCCTCATTCTCTTAGTAGGGCCATGAGGTGCGCAGATCTAAATACAGCACAATTTAAAAGGGGTATGGATGGGAGAAAAATGAATCCTCCATTCTCTGATCTGATTCTAACAGTTTTATTAATATACAGACTTAATGTGCAGCAGGAACAGACAATGCCACTGCCCTCATATTGTGTTTTTTGGGCCTTTATAGTGCAGCCAAACTGAGATTTACCACTGAGAACAAACATTCTCACACTATTACAGCTTGGCTGATTATAATCAATTAAGTGCATTGCTTGCAATTATCAGGATGAGTATTTTCTCTTAAAGGTCAATTACCAGCCTCTCCCCCAGGGAGGTTTCCAACTTGCTGTCAGTTTGAAAAGAAAAAAGGAAAATGCTGTTAATGTGACATTACCACAATTGGACAAGCATTGCAGGAGTCACATTATTATAACTTAATAACAGGCAGATATTGTCCTATAAATGATGTGTAGAGAGATATCTGCCCATTAATGGCAAACCTCGGCCTCTTAAAGTTTTGTAGTAGTAGATCAAATATGATCCTAAATTGCCCATGAAGTTTGAATACACTATTACCTTGTAGCTGTTTATCTAGAGTGGCCTTTCTCAGAGTTCTCTGAAACCTTTGGGTTCCTCCAGAGGTTGCTATGGGTTCCTTGAGCAGTGAGAATTGGAGGATTGATCTCCTGTGCACACTGACAATAATGCAAGAGGGTAATTTTCCCCTAAGCAACAGGGCCGCATCTAGCCTGTTTGATGTGGAGGTGCAGTAAAAAATGTCAGAGGGGCAAAGGATGGGAGGTCAGTAGGGCAGTGTACAGGGGGTCATCAGGGCAGAGGATAGAGTCAGCAGTTTGTAGGGCAGTGTACAGAGGCCATAAGCTTGTAGGGCAGTGTACAGGGGTCCCCAGGGCAGAAGATAGGGGTCAGCAGAGCTGAGGAAGGGCAGTATAGTGACAGTATAATGTCAGGTTAGGGCATTATATGTGCAAGTTAAGGCAGTATAATGACAGTATTCTGGTAGGCTAGAGAAATATAGTGACAGGTTAGGGCAGGATAGTGACAGGTTAGTGCACTATAGTGGCAGTATAGTGGTAGATTAAAGCAATATAGTGGCAGGTTTGTGCAGTATAATGGCAGTATAGTGGCAGGTTAGGGCAGTATAGTGGTAGTTTAGGGCGATATAGTAGCAGTATAGTGGTAGATTAGGGCAATATTGTGGCAGGTTAGGACAGTAGAGTGGCAGGCTAGAACAGTATAGTGGCAGGTTAGGGCAATATAGTGGCAGGCTAGAGCAGTATAGTGGCAGGTTAGGACAGTAGAGTGGCAGGCTAGAACAGTATAGCGGCAGGTTAGGGCAATAGAGTGGCAGACTAGAGCAATATAGTGGCAGGTTAGGGCAGTATAGTGGCAGGTCAGGGCAGTAAAGTGGCAGATTAGGGTAGTATAGAGGAGGGGAATTGGCAGCTTAGGCCAGTAAAGTGGCAGGTTAGAGCAGTATAGTGGCAGTATAGTGGCAGGTTAGGGCAGTATAGTGCCAGGTTAGGGCAGTAAAGTGGCAGATTAGGGCAGTATAGAGGAGGTAAATTTGCAGGTTAGGGCAGTATAGTGGCAGGTTAGTGCAGTATAATGGCAGGTTAGGGCAATATAGTGGCAGGTTAGCGCAGTATAGTGCAGGTTAGGGCAGTATAGTTGCAATATAGTGTAAGGTTAAGACAGTATAGTGACAGGTTAAGGCATAATAGTGGCAGGTTAAGGCAGTATGGTGGCAAGTTAGTGCATTAAAATGGCAGTTTAGGGCAAAATAGTAGCAGGTTAGTGCAGTGTAATTACAGTATAGTGGCAGGTTAGGGCAGTATTGTGGCAGGCTAGGGCAGTATAGTGGCGGTATAATGGCAGGCTATGGCAGTATAGTGTCAGTATAATGGCAAGTTAGAGCAGTGTAGTGGCAAGTTAGGGCAGTTTTGTAGTGGTATATTGGCAGGTTATGGCAGTATAGTATTCAGGTTATGGCAGTATAGTGGTGGTATAGTGGCAGGTTAGGGCAGTATAGTGGCAATATAGAGGCAGTTTAGGGCAGTATAGTGATGGTATACTGGCAGGTTAGGCCAGTATAGTGACAATATAGTGGCAGGTTAGGGCAGTAAAGTGGCAGATTAGGGCAGTATAGTGTCAGTATAGTTGCAGGTTAGGGCAGTATAGTGGCAGGTTAGAGCAGTATATAGTGACAGTATAGTGACAGATTAGGGCAGTATAGTGGTGGCATAGTGGCAGGTTAGGGCAGTATAGTGGTGGCATAGTGGCAGGTTAGGGCAGTATAGTGTCAGTTAGGACAGTATAGTGGCAGGTTAGGGCAGTATAGTGACAGTATAATGGTAGGTTAGGGCAGTATAGTGACAGTATAGTGGCAGGTTAGAGCAGTATAGTGACAATATAGTGGAAGTACAGTGGCAGTAGAGTGACAGTATGGTGGCAGGTTAGGGCAATATAGTGACAGTATAGTGGCAGTAGCGTGACAGTATAGTGACAGTATAGTGGCAGGCTAGGGCAGTATAGTGACAGTATAGTGGAAGTAGAGTGACAGTATAGTGGCAGGCTAGGGCAGTATAGTGACAGTATAGTGACAGGTTAGGTCAGTATAATGGCAATTTAGAGCAGTAAAGTGGTAGACTAGGGCAGTATGTGATGTCATGGTGTTACCTCATGGCTTGTAACCAAAGACTCCCCAGGCTGCTATGTCCTCCCCCACTTTCCTCTTAGTCAACTGAGGGATCAGCCTCCGTGAAGGAGTCTGTGGTGAGTGTAGATTCCCACGGGGCAACATAACTAAATTAGATGTGTAGTAAATAATAAATAAAATACCACGCTACCAATAAAATATATATAACATGAGCAGCCAGCACGATCAGCCTTAACAAAAACTGGACACAAATTGAAATTCAAAAAGTGCAGCACTATTAAGTACAACCCACCATTGAAGGTGGTAACAAATCTTGTGATAAACTTTATAGTGCTTAATGATGTAAACAAATGTTACTCAATGTACAACATATTTCCATAAAACCAGCAATGTAATTGCTGGAAGGCAGCAGAAGAGGTCCATTGTGATATCTTTTGGATCCCGTTTATCTGAATCCTGATTTGAGCTGTTCCTGGATCTACGTGAAGGGATTACCCTACGATTCCATGCTGTGGGTGTCTAACCGTGGAGTTTGGTTGATGTCCCGGAGGGTTGACCATAAACTGGTTCATGCTCATAGATCCAGAATTATCTGGTAAGGGTACCCTATCTATAAATGGTGGAGGTTCACTTTGCATGCTGGTGGATTTGAAAACAGAATCTACTAATCAACACATTTGGATTGATTTATAAAGACTGTAGTCACTTTTACGGACTCATTTATTTTTATGAGTTTTTTCATATTTATATACACGTTTTATGCAAATATGTTGTACACTGAGTAACATTTGTTTACATCATTAAGCACTTTTATCACAAGATTTGTTACCACCTTCAATGGTGGGTTGTACTTAATAGCGCTGCACTTTTTGAATTTTAATTAAATTAGATGACTGGGGAGTGTTCTAGGCAGCCTCGCCCACCTTTCTGAGCTCCCTCTCAGCCAATCATCACTTTGTTTACAAAGCAGCACAGATAGGAAAGGTACAGCTGTCTGAAGTAATTGTTCAGCGGCCAGGCACAGGGTGGAGGAGGGCAGCTGTTGGCTTTGGGGGGGGGGGCACAACTGAATTCTGTGGAGGTGTAGCACACCCCAGCACCCACCTAGATCCAGCCATTTGAAGCACCAATAGAAGGGGTCACTTCTGCACTGGTCACAAAAATTACAAGACACCACTAATTTTTGCCTGCCTTGGGAGAACTTGTAGAACTGGTTACTTTAGCCCAATGGTTTCAGCCAAGAATCAGGGAAAACCTAGGGTTCCTCCTGAGGTTGCTCAGGGTTCTTTGAGCAATGAGCAATTTCTGTTTCTAAGCAGGGCTGGTGCAAGGATTTTTGACACCCTAGGCGAAACCTAATTTTGCCGCCCCCATTGGCTCCACCCCTTCAACCTGCCCATGTGACAGAAGGGGGCGCTATACAGGAAGCATTGGCTGTGCTCCCCTCTAGTACTGGCCGGATGGAGCAGCTGCCTGAGACTGACTTAGTTACATGCTTCAGATGCAGAGGGAAACCAGCAGCCGGGCGCCCGTAGGCAGCAGTGCGCCCTAGGTGGCTGCCTAGTTTGCTTAGTGGTAGGACCGTGTTAGGAAAACCAGTCTTGGCTGCCCTGTGCACATCGTGCACGCCTGTGTGCATTCGTGCGTGTCGTGCACTCGCCTGTGTGCACCAGTGGCGCCAAAACGGCCATTTAAGCAGACAGCACCTTGCAGTAGGTGCTGTCCGTTCTACAACATTCCGGTGCCTTGTGACCCCTGAATCTACTTTGAGAAGACTTCCTGTGTTTGTGGCTTTACCTTGGGCTTGTTGCTTTCTGCCTGCCCCGACCCCTGGCCTGTCTACGACTACTCTCCTGCCTGATCCTGTGTACATCTGCTGCCCACACGTTGCCGACCCTGCCTGCCTGCCTGCACCCCAACCATCCGCCTGTCTCATCCTCCTGTACCGCACCACCAGCACGTTGCCGACCCAGACCGCACCACCACGCTTCTGCCAAGCACGAGCTCCAGCGGACCTTCACCCACCACCAGTGACCAAGTCCAGCCCTCGTGCCCCCCCAGGGCTGTAAGAGAGGTTGCCCCCTGCATAAGTCAGACTCGACCATCAGGGACATGACAGACCGGTCCTGTCTCTAAGATAAGTAACCACTGACACCAATGGTATTTTTACCTATCTTCAGGATGACATACTTCCCAGTGGCCACAAATGTTAGGAACATTCTTCCCAGTGACCATCATACTAATGTACTGTGAGTTGAAGATATCATAATTATTAGCAGGAGTTCGCAGAGACCAAAAACTTATTTCAAGGGTTTCTCTTTGTTAAAAAAGGTTGAGAAAGCCTTATCTAGAAGATGGTGATTAAGATTTAAACCATTTGGCTGGTCCTATTTATTATATACAAAAGAACACAACCAGAATGGGAACTAATCTATGATACAGTATATTTGTCTTTATGACCACATTGAATGACTGCTTTTTTATAGCTTATGTGTTTTGAGTCTGAAGTACATGTAGGCAGGTGCAGTCTGCTTCCTCCACTGTAGGTGGCGCCCAGCCGGAGTGGCATCACGGCTTGAAGAGGAAGTGAGGGGAAACTTTGTTTCTCTGCAATTTCCTGGTTCCTGGAGGCAGCATTTCGGTTGGCCATCTTGTGTCAGCAATGTCCCTGCCCCCAACTTTTGGTGTGCATTTGCATGTGGGTAGTGTAAGGACAGGTCACCCATCTGTCAGGGATAGTATTAGCAGCAGGGAAAGGTTCCAGAGGAGGAGGGAAAGTTTAGGACTTGAAATCTTTTAGACATCTTCCTGTATGGGTACGAGACAGCCAGGCCGCAATCTGCCCCTCCAGACAGTCGCTGTCAGTTTGTCTGATACCGGCTCCGCTAGACACTGTTGCTCCCAGTTGGGCTCTCTTCCACCAGGTTCGTTGTGAACATTTTGTTTTTACTACAATACATGTTCTACTAATTGTGCCTGGACTGTGTGTGTGTTATTACCGCTGCACCGACCCACATACATCTTCCAGAATCTTAAAGTGTAAACGTTAGCTATAAATTTCTCTTAAAATAAGTCCCCTACTCAGGGCTGCTGATAAAAATCACGGGGGCCCCGTACAGACTACCTGAAAATATTAAAGCTATATTTTGCTAAAAAATACAATAAAATCATTATTAGCAGACACAAATACAACATAACTCACATAACATAGCAAACTCAGGAGAAGAGCTAACATTAGAGCCAGCGCTGAGAGGTAGGGCCTACACAGGGAGGGGGATTGGTGAGGGGCGATTGTCTCTTTCTCAGCAGATAAAAGCTGGCAGCAGGGAGAGACCAGCTTTCAGATGCTGAAGGAAGAGTTCTAAAATTGCTGTCCATCACTAATTCCCCTCCCTGTGTGGGCCTACCTGTGTGCTTGGGCCCCCTACAAGAAGACCGGTAGTCCCCCGCTATTAGCGGCCCTGCCCCTACTTACTAATGACTTCCGTTCCGTGAGCTTGTTCATAAGTTCAACTTGTTTGCAAGTCCAGCAAAGATCAGCTCTTGCAGGCAAATGCTGCAAGCCCTGATCGGTATGCTCCGGTGGGGGGGTGGGGGGGGGCCCTGTAAATACACAAAGGCACAGCATTGGAGATCGCTGCACCAACATTGCTTGTGTTGGTACGGCAATCTTCCAGTTTTATTTGTTAAGCTCGCTGGGTTGAAGAAAAAAAAAAAAACAAGTGTGCGTACCCTGCTTTATGGGATTGGACATGCAAACACATGTTCGCAACTGTGCAAGTTCGTAAGTTAATTGTTCTTTTGTAGGGGATTTACTGTATTTGCTCCTTTTTGGTTTGTTAAATACTCAATTAAAAGGTTTTTTTTTTTATGTTTGACAAGTGCAAATAAATAAATAAATGTTCATCCAGCCCAAAGTCTTGTGAGCTAATACATTCTTGTACTCTCTGCCCCAAGATGACAATGGTGTCAAGCACAGTTGTCACCCTAGGACAGGAAGTGTGATAATGGCAGGATTACCAGGTTAAAATAAAGGGTAAAAAAGTTTTTTTACTTTTTTATTCTTGGGTTTAGAAGGGCTTTAATGAACAGTTTCTTTCATTTTTGTATAACATTTTTATTTATTTCTAGTAAAATAACAATCCAGAGATAAAATACACTTTCCATTGCCATTTAGTGCATGGGTTACCTGTGTTAATAATTACATTGCTTTTGATAATTAACAGAAAGGGATATTCAGAGCCATCTAGAAGTTTTGGGGAGTTGAGAACAATTGCATTAGAGATTTTATAAGTCAAAGATTATCACTTTGACTACTTTAAGAGCCATGTCAGCATTTTCTCAACAGATTGTCAGCAAAAAAAAAATGTTTTTTAGTTCCTTACAGGAAAAAACAAAACCACATCCAGTGTACATTTAACAGCATTACAGTTACACATTATGCATCTTAGCTGAGTGGTCTCAGTTAACAGTGAAATAGCTTTGGTAACTTATTAGACAATACAAACAAATAATGTAGGTAATTGTTTATTGCTGATAATTTGTACTCTCAAGGTGTTTCTGCACTCCTAGGAACCGGGCCCCAGCAATAGTGTTTCATTAATAAAAGGAAACTGTCAGGATAGAATCCTAGCACTTGCTATTGCTGACTTATTTCAGAAGGTGATGCTCCAGGTATATTATAGTCATCCTTTCTACAATACTTGGCGAGTCATTGACCGGAGACAGACTGTTTATATCGGGTGTCGAGATACCTGATATGCACACGCATGTTTTATAGCAGTGACTCACCAGGTGCTAAAGTAAGGATGGAAGCCCTAGGTAGGGTATCCACTCTTATCTGCAGAGATCATGCTGTACAATCCAACTCTAGTGCCCTGACATATGCAGGTATTTGGAAGAATGTGACTTACTACCTTCAACATGACAGCACTGGTGCTTGGTGATTGGCTGTTTTCACTCAGCATTGTTATATGGGGGCAGGGGAGAGTGCCCATCCTTGTTTAATCACCTAAGGATTCTAAAACTAGGAGATGTGTCCAAAAAAATTCAAAACATTTTTAGGACGTATTTAACAGCTCTCCTGCTGCCTTTGCAGCACCCCATCACTATTACCAGCAGTTAATGACTGTAAAAGTGACATCCGAGAATTGCTATCTATTACATTGCAGGAGCTGTTATTACAATGCAACCACCCCTGTATAAAATGCCACTTGCAAGACTATTTGCAAGTATCATTTGGTAATGCAGTATAACAATGCCTTGTTACATTGTATTTACTATTTTATATGAAGACCTTTTAGCTGTATATGACAGCTGTAAAGAAACCTTGCAAAAAAAGAAATTGTTTTTTTTCATCTAAAATGTACTCCATTTAACCCCCTTATTAACCCTTAGTTAACCCTAATCAACCCTTAAAGTGTTACTAAACCCAGGACCCTGCATTCACTATATCTGGTCTCTCACAGTACACAAAACATGGAAATGCAATTATTTTAGCAAATATAAACTGCTAAATACCTTTTCTTGTGAGCAGTATATAGCAGTCTTGTGACTTTTATCAGTGCCTGGTTAAAGCTTGTAGGAGGAGTTTTCATTTTCCCACGATTGTCCTATCAGGCTTCAGGACCCCTGACCCTGTGTCTGGACAGTGCTGATTGGCACTCTCTCATGAAAAAGGAAAACTCTCTAGCAATACACACCAAACTGAGCATGTGCAGACTGACTCCAGCAGCGCTGTCTTATCCAGACCTGTTCTGGAGTCAGTGGAAGAAGAGGAGGATCTGTGCATACAGGAACAAACAGCCTTTTTACACAATGCAGAGGATTAACCCCCTAGGTTCCACAGCAAGTATAACAAGCATGCTTTACTGCATATACTAGGGGAAGCCAGTAAGTTCTTACCCTCACCAAGATCCAGATGTGCTAGGGATCGGAAATTTAGTCCACTGACTCTTCCTTCTCCACATATCCACCTCCTATGGTTACATACTTCTCACATCTGTGGAACAGACCTTTAAACCCATCTGAAATAACAAATTCCCCCAATGTAGCTGGGACTTTAATGGCAACAATCACTTCCACTTATCTTGTTAAAAAATAATTTATTGAAATATTGAAAGGTGTAAAGCCTCCATCCCAACATGGGGGGGCTCAAAAGTTAAAACAACATCATGACATAACAATAATGAATACAGCTCATCATGGTGATTCAATAACAATGGTTACAATTTGACTCCAAAATTTTTAGAATAACATCTCCACAACCCGATGTTTCAGGACACACGCCTTTCCTCGGGGGTATAATAACGGAGTATTACATTTCAGTGTTTAAATCCTTTTACATTAGAAATAAAGGAGAAAATGTTGGAATATGACATAAGTACAGACCTTATCAACAGAACAGCCATCTCTTCAAGTCTCACACATACCCATGAAAAAGATGAATAATATTAAAAAAAACCCTCAGTTTTCAGGTAAAAGGTGTTCGCACAATCCCACATGGTGATGAGACCGGCTGCTGGCCATATGTATCCCTCAGCCCTTGGGGCAAACATATATTTAATACCATCTGCGTAGAAGTAAGCTGATTTGGAGGAAAACCAGCTATGAACTTCAGTAATGACTGACTCATCATTGTGGAAATGGCTTCCCCGTAAATGTTTCTTCAGATTTGGAAACAGGAAGAAGTCCAAAGGTGCTAGGTCAGCTCAGTAAGGTGGATGGGGCAGAGATTCATAGCCACAATCATGAACAAAAGTGACAGTTTCTGCATCTATTGCAGTGGTTCTCAACTCCGGTCCTCAGGACCCACCAACAGTCCAGATTTTAAGTATTACCTTGGGGAGATGCAGACTAGAATACTGCAATCACTGAGCAGCAAATGATATCACCTGTGATGTATTTCAGTTATCCTGCAAACCTGGCCTGTTAGTGGGTCCAGAGGACTGGAGTTGAGAACCACTGATCTATTGGAACCTGGGAACCCAATGTGCAACCACTTTGCTCATATGTATTGTATCATATGTTATGTAATATGTTGTAAACTGACCCCCTATTAATGTTCATCTCTTTAGCTAAGAAATTAATAGTCTATCTTCAAGCACTAGCTGCTCAACTTTTACCGCCCCACTTGGTTCTGTGGCAGTTGACGGACAACCTTCCCTTAGGTCAGTGTTTCTCAACTCCTGTCCTCGGGACCCACCAACAGGCCAGATTTTAAGTATTACCTTGGGGAGATGCAGACTAGAATACTGCAATCACTGAGCAGTAAATGATATCACCTGTGATGTATTTCAGTTATCCTGCAAACCTGGCCTGTTAGTGTGTCCCGACTCCCGAGGACAGGAGTTGAGAACCACTGCCTTAGGTCATCCTGTATATTTGTGCAACACACTTGAATTCTCTCTTCCATCGTTTGACAGTCTCATATGATGGACAATTCTCTCCATACACAGCTGACATCTCTTCATGGATTTTTTGGTCCATTTCCCTTGAAGATGGAGGAACCTAATCATGGCTTGGTGTTCAACTTTGTCCGGCATGACACATACTCCATTTCTCTTGGCTCCAACTAGAATTCACCATGACCTACAAAAACAAAAATTGGCATGCATATTACTAATAGGGATGGGCCGAACAACCCCCGGTTCGGTGCGCACCAGAACTTGCGATCAGGCAAAAAAATGTGCGAACGCCTTTAAAATCAATGGGACTCTAACATGAAAAATCAAAAGTGCTCATTTTAAAGGCTTATATGCAAGTTATTGCCCTAAAAAGTGTATTGGGACCTGGGTCCTGCCCTAGGGGACATGTATCAATGCAAAGAAAAGTTTTTAACTGGATCTTTTTTTCAGGAGCTATGATTTTAATAATGCTTAAAGTGAAACAATAAAAATGAAATATTCCTTTAAATATCGTGCCTGGGGTCCGCTTAGTCTGCCTGTAAAAGGGCGCACCTCTGTAATGTTTAGTACAGTGCCAGAGCAAAATGACATTTGTGAAGGAACAATTGTCATTTATTATCGTGGCTGTAATGTATTGCCGGTTCCCGGCAATATAGATAAAATCACTGAAAAAGAATTGCTTTGTGCCCCTCCAGTCCATACCAGGCCCTTCAGGTCTGGTATGGATTTTAACCACTTCCTTACTGGGCACTTAAACCCCCCTCCTGCCCGAACCAATTTTCAGTTTTCAGCGCTGTCACTCTTTGAATGACAATTGCGCGGTCGTGCGACGTTGTACCCAAACAAAATTTGCGTCCTTTTTTTCCCACAAATAGAGCTTTCTTTTGGTGGTATTTGATCCCCTCTGCGTCATTTCTGATTGCGGCTATAAACAAAAAAAGAGCGACAATTTTGAAAAAAAAAACAATATTTTTTACTTTTTTGCTATAATAAATATCCAAAAATAAAAAATAAAAAAACAAATGTATTCATCAGTTTTGGCCAATATATATTCTTCTACATATTTTTGATTAAAAAAATCGCAATCGGCGTTTATTGATTGGGTTGCGCAAAAGTTATAGCGCCTTGAAACTATGGACATTGATTTATGGCATTTTTATTATTTTTTTTTTTTTACTAGTAATGGCGGCGATCTGCGATTTTTATCGGTACTGCGATATCGGGGCGGACATGTCGGACGTTTTTGACACTTTTTTGGGACCAATGACATTTATACAGCGATCAGAAATTTAAATGTCCACTGATTACTGTATAAATGTCATTGGCAGTGAAGGGGTTAACCTACAGGGGGCAGTGAAGGGGTTAACAATGTTCCCTGGGTGTGTTCTAACTGTGGGGGGGCGGGGCTGGTCGGGACATAACAGATCTAACTGATCCCAGTGACAGGGATCAGTAGATCTGTCACGTCCCCTTCAACAGAACGGGGAACCTCCGTGTTTCCTTCGGCGGTTCCCCGTTCCTCCTCTCTAAAAGGAGATCGCGGGTCTCTGGCGGACATCGGGTCCGCCCGACCCGCGGGCACGCTCCCGCAGTGTTCGGCGGCACGTGCGCGCGCCGCTCGCGCCCGCGGGAGCGCGCCCAGCACAAGCCAAATGGGAGGACGTCTATTGGCATTTTAGAGCCGCGCTGTAGCCGTCATTCGGCTATGGCGGGGGTGGGAGGTGGTTAAGGGGAACCCTGCGCCAAATTAAAAAAAAAATGGTGTAGGGGTCCCCCCAAAATCCAAACCAGACCCTTATCCGAGCACGCAGCCCTGGCATGGCAAGAGGGGGTGGGGACAAGCTCTTCTTTCTTCCTCCATCTTCTCCTGCCCCGGTCCTTCTTCTGGTCTTCTGCTTCTTCTTTCGGTCTTCTTTCTTCCTCTCTTCGTCTTCAATCTCCATCTTCTTCTTTCACCACCCCCGCTGCCGCAGCCGTGCCGTCGAGAGGCGTTTCCCAGAATGGGTGGTCTTTAGTTTGACATTTGTTTTATAAGAAGGGGTGAGGCCACCTGGTGACATAAATGTGTTACCTGCCCCCTTCTGACTTCATTCGTTGTCAGAGGGGACGGGTCACCCATTTACGTCACCGGGTGGCCCCACCCCTTCTTATAAATGTCAAACTGAAGACCGCCAATTCTGGGAGACGCCTCTGCATGGCAGCGGGAGCGGGGGCAGTGAAAGAAGAAGGAAGAAAAAGAAGAAGATTGAAGACAAAGAGAGGAAGGAAGAAGACAGAAAGAAGAAGCAGAAGACAGAAGTACCGGGGCAGGAGAAGATGGAGGAAGGAAGAAGAAGAGCTATTTTACACAATAAAGAACTTGTCAAAAACGGCCTCTTATTTTTTGTACAACTTTATGTCTTTTTTGGTGAATGGGTAGGGGTACAATGTACCCCATACCTATTCACATGGGGGGGTTGGGATCTGGGGGCCCCCTGATTAAAGGGGGCATTCAGATTCCGATAAGCCCCCCACCCGCAGACCCCCACAACCACCTGCAAGGGTTGTGGGGATGAGGGTCTTCTTCCTATCAACATGGGGACAAGGTGCTTTGGGGTGGACCTCAAAGCATCCTCCCCATGTTGAGGGCATGTGGCCTGGTATGGTTCAGAGGGGGGGCGCACGCTCGTCCCCACCCCCTCCTGCCAGGCCAGGGCTGCGTGCTCGGATAAGGGTCTGGTTTGGATTTTGAGGGGACCCCTACACCATTTTTTTTTTAATTTGGCGCAGGGTTCCCCTTAACCACCTCCCTACCCCCGGGGTACCCCTTAAAACCCATACCAGACCCGAAGGGCCTGGTTGGGAATTTGGGGGGGCCCCAATGTCATTTTTTTTATTTTGGCCCGGGTTCCCCTTAAAATCCATACCAGACCCCAAGGGCCTGGTTTGGATTTTGGGGGGACCTCCACATCATATATATACACTAGGAAGGTATATAGGGGTATATATATATATATATATATATATAATTCATTCACTCTCATTCAGAATCAGTCTGAACAAGAAATGGTCAAATAAAAAGCTATTTTATTTAACATTTATTAATATCCTTGCAATGTACATTGATCACCCAGAGGGCATTGTATTTTTTTTCCCAACAAAAATGGAATTACTCTAAGGTAGGACTAAAGACAAAAATGTTTTTTTTTTCATTTGTATAGAGTAAGGTATGGTTATAACCCCTGTCAGATTTTTTGCCATCTGTGTCTCACTGGGAAGATTTTCCCACATTTCCTGCCCCATAGCCACAGCAGGAAATGAGAGGACATCCTTGCAAAGTAAGGGGAATTCTTGGTGGTAACCAGGGACATTGGGAACTAGTGTCCCCATTGGAAGATTTCTCCTCTATTCCTGTTGTAGTGATCACTCAAAGTTTGGGGTTTCACTTTCAAGCTGTCCTAACCAACTTTCTGACATGGGAATGAGGGACACCTATTAGCAAAAGTATGTAGGCATAGGACCCCCCCCCCCCCCCACCTCCCCTTAAAGGAAAGTTGTACAAAAATATTGATGCAAATGCTTTTTTGCAACTACTATTCCTTTATATTGTTTTTTGGAATTTACAAATGCAGCAATTTAGAAATTGGATGAAAGGTTTAGCACTCAGAAACACTTTTTGTTAAGTAGTGAATTTTATATACAACTATATAGATTAGACCAAAACGAGGGACACATGAGGAGGAAAGAGGGACAGAGGGACAGTCCCTCAAAATCAAGGACAGTTTGGAGCCATGTTCAGGTTTAGGGATAATGGTCACCAGGACAAATAGAGAGTGAATCTTCCTAACAGGGACACAGACAGCATTATATGCCCGACAGGTGTTCTAATCCCCCTCCACTCTATCAAAAACGAAAAAACAGTCTTGCCTTCAGTTATACTTTAATGGACAGATTTTAGTGAAATTTCTGGCAATGTATATTCCCTTGACAGCTGTTTGCTTTTTGTATTAGAACATGCCATCAGGTGTCTTTAGCTGCAGGCTAAACATTCGTTACATCCACTTTTGGGAAAAGGCCTATGTTACTTATCTGTCTGCATAGCCTGCCTCTGTTCTCTTTTAATTGCAGATAATACATATAGGCTCAATACTATGCCAGTTAGGGTATTGATGCTGTAATCTTTAGTGGCTTTTCAGGACAGATCAATAAGCACAGTTGGCATAAATGAGAGAAGGCATTAGCTTCAACACATTATTCACACCAGATGACGTTCCAGCTGTCAGTTTAGGAGTATTATAGCAGCTGTCCTCAATCCACCTAGGAGGTCACTGTTGTCAGTTTATTAGCTAAACCTGAGTTAAGAAAGGAAAGTGTCTTGGTGACATTCCTCAGTACGGTCTCCACAGTCTTCTGTTTGTCATTTATTGTCTTTTTCCTGTTTTAGTGTTGTGTATTCGAACATTATTCAAACAATAGCAACAGACTAGAGCACTGGTGGTCAACATACAAGGTATATGGGGTCTCAAATGTGGCCCCTAATATCACCAAAGGGTACAATATTTATTATATGTATCTCTACGGCTGCGCTTCATGCATTTTTCATGAGCATTTTGAATTTTTAAACCTGGGTTTTTGATGCGTTTTGCATGCAGTTTTCATGCATTTCTTTAACGCTCTGTGTGTAGCTGCTGGCTAAGGAGCAGACACTCCCTGTGACGCCGGCGGCCCATCATGCACAAATCGATGACATCACAGGGAGGCAGTGCCACAAGGTGATTTTGCAGGGTGGCCCTGCCCCTTAGCTATTTAAGAAATGTCACAGGGCAGAGCAGGCAGACCGCTGGAGCGTTAGTCGTGAGTGGAATGGTGGCGGGCATCGTGATTGATGATGGATCTACATCGGGAGACATTTTTTTATTATTTGTTAATGAAGGACTTGTCAAAAACTCTTGTACTGTCTTTATTCTTTTTTACTTTTTTTGGTGAATAGGTAGGTACTATGTACTCCGCCTGGTATGGGTCCGGAGGAGGGCACTCGCTTATCCCCTCCCTTTCCTGACCGGCATGCTCAGATAAGGATCTGGTATGGATTTTGGAGAGGACTCCACGTAAATTTTGTTGTGCGGTTCCCCGCCAAATCCATACCAGATTGTTTTGTTTCCTGATTTATTTATTTTTTGCTGGAATTTTTTTTTTTTTTTTTTCATTCAGCTGTCAGCGGGACTCACTCTGACTGCTTACTGCTGAGCCTGAGGGCTACACTGCTAGCACCAAAGGGCTGCAAGTGGCCATCAGATGGCAGGTTGGGCACCAGGGGGCAAGAGGCTGATAAAGATAAAGTTTTAGGGTCCATTCACTCCAGATGTGGTGGGGCTGTGCTGTCAACTATTTGCAGCACAGCCTCAATGCATAGACAAGGTAAAATGCCTTGTTTCTAATGGTATAAGTTGGTGTGGATTGCATCGCAATGCTGCCACAGTGAATAGTCTCTCTTGACATTTCAATAAAGTTCTATGAAAAGTAAACAGCACACTGACACACAGCTCCCCCAGTGGTCGTGCATTCGGCATAGCTCAGTGGTGTAAACTTGCCCGGAGAAGCAAAATGCAACAAAATACTCAATGAAAATGTGTTGTAGTCTATCTTTAAAGTGATATTAAACCTTCAATTTTTTAAGCACTTTCAGCAGCAGATTTAATCACTCACAGAGTGTGCAGTATGCAGCTTCTTTCTTCTAATCCTTGCCTATGTTTCAGAATTAGTTGGTGCCACGACTGCTGCCTCAGGTTTCCTCTTTCAGGGTGGCTCCTTTCTCTTGCAGCGTCCTATGGAGCCACCTTTACATGCAGGGACTAAATTGTCTACCCTACACTGTGTGAATCAATACATCCCATAGCCTAGGACGGTAAGCCACTCCTTTGCTCCTCCATGCTCTCCCTTCTCCAAGCCAACAGACTGCACTGTCCACTTTTAACTCTTTTCTGTGAAGAGAAAAGGAAACTCCGGATGGCCGCACTCCTTTCAATGCTTTTATTGCAAAAATAGGTCCATACGGTACAAAAATAGGGGAGAAAAGCCCTAAGGATGCCTACTCATGGCTTTTCTGTGAAGCCCAGAAGTTCAAGTGGTTGTAATGCTAAATATATATATATATATATATATAAATGAAGATCCTGTTTCTTTAAAGCGGGATATACAGCATAGTGCTTGTGCAGTGTCATTTGTCCCTCTCTATGCTGTAATATACCTGGTTGATCCTGCCCACTTAGTGTGTCCCCCTTAGTATGCTGACCACGGTAATCATGGCTGCTGATACATGATACTGTGATCAGTTTACATGCCTCCATCATCCCGCAGTCTCTCCCTCTCCCTCCCTGCCTGTCAGCTCAGGAGTCTGTGTGTTGGCCATCCCCTCCCACTGCTATGGCTGTAAAATCCCGAATCCCAAATGCTGGAAGTCCTTCTGTTACATAAAGATATACTGTGCAGTGTCTGTGTTTTAAAAGTTATGCAGCGAAACACCTTATTTCAGAGCACTGATGTGTGCTGACGTGACCTCCCCCTGCTCTCCTCTTCTCTTCCCGACTGACGTCATGGGGGAATCTCAGCCCCTCCCACTGCAGTCCTCAGATCAGGGAAGCTGAGCACTGGGACAGAAGACAGAAAAGACAGAAGTACTTACCTATAACCCAATGGTCTAATGCCAGCTAGGTCCGGCATCTTCTTCCTGGCTTCTTTCAGAGTCGGCTTGTGCATGCTCACTCCCGAGACGGCTCTGTGTGTTTATAAGACACACAGAGCGTGGCTCGGTCCAGCCACCCACACTCCCTTCTCACTAGCTGTGATTGACAGCAGCGATGGCTCCTGCTGCTGTGTCTCAGCCAATGAGGAGAGATAAGAGAGACAAGAGATCCTTGGCTCTCATGCACATCACTGGATTGAGATCAGGCTCAGTAACTGCCAGTAAATATATGGATAGTTTGTAAAAATCAGTCCGTAACAGACATGTTTTATCAGTAGAAGTCAGTACTGACATGCACCTCCGCCAAATGACACAGAGTTGGCAGGCACCAGCCGCGAAAGGAGCAGTCGGCTGCATTTGCTGATACCGCTCCTCTAGTCCCATCTGCAGCCCTGTCATGGCAGAGTGATCTGTCCTCTCCCCACTGACACAGCTTCACTTCCACCGGGGGCATTGCCGCTGCTGTTCAGCGCATCCTGGGAGTCTGGAGCCTGAGCCTCTGCCATCTGCTTCCTCATTTTAATCCCCCAGCCCCACGGTGACAGTGTTTCACCCCTTCGCAGCAAGTGCCCCATTCCACCAATGGTTCCACAATGCCAGACCACTGGGAAGGAGGAGGCGAGAGCAGGACCAGTATGTTGCTTGAAGCCAGTGCAGGGAGAAGATTATTCAGTGGCCAGGGCGATGATAGCAATCTGCCCCCCCCAGGGGCACAGTGATAAAGCAAAGCTTTAGACAGAAGTACTTACCTATGCTCCAATGGTCCAATGCCAGCTAGGTCCAGTGTTTTGTCAAAATAGCCGATTCGAGATCTCCAATCACGTCACTTCCGGTTACTGTAAAGCATCAGTAATTGGAGATTTAGACGAGTTGCTGTTTTGACAGAACACCGGCAAGCGTGTACACTCCGATACACGATATTATGAGCAGACATTGTTAGTCCACCTGATACTAACCAACATGGCCGCCTCCAAGGCGGCAACAACTTTTTCCTCCTTAGCCGCTGTTCCCTCAAAACAGCAAACTCTTTACAGTGACCAGAAGTGATGTGATTGGAGATCTCGATGAATTGGCTATTTTGACAAAACACCAGCTTTTTTCTCCCTGGCTTTTTTAGGTGTTGGTCTTCTGCTGTCCTGATTGGCTGATTCTGGATGACATCACTGCCTTACACACGCTGGAGCATACATACTGACATACTGATATCATGCTGGAAAGGTAAATGGAGATGTGCATGGGCACATTTGTGTACATTCTGCAGAGGATTGGGAAGAGGCAGGTCATTTCATTCTATTGCAGAAGAGACATTACATGTGTCTTTTGTAATAAAAAGCCTGCCTGTCCACTTTAAGTTAAAAAAGGTTGAGTGTTTATTACAACTTTCATTTTCTGACATTTGTATCAAGTGGGTTGAATGTTCTTGTATTGATGTGAAGAGATGGATTTAGTGTTGACATTTTATATACATGGACAATTCTTTTAAATCTGAGGCACTCCTACATCTGACATCTGTCTATGGCCTGCTTTAACCACATGCTTTGTTTATTGAGCAGTTGACTTTCTCAGTTCCTCACTGATATAAAAGTCAGGACAGAGAGACTTTCATATTAAGCAGGATTTCCACCCATGCCAAAAACTGCTGTTCTCATCAAAGTCAAGAGGTATTGTAAAAAGAGAACTTTTATAGTCTGTCAGCCTAAATGAGACATTTCCTGTTTCCTTGCTGGAATGACGCAGAGCTCCAGCATATTGATAATGCAGAGTAGAAAGTCTTTACACACTTCTCTCAGTGAGAGACATTGAAATAAGGTCTGTTAAAATGTCATGATCCCGCAAAACTAGTAACAATATCACCTAGATATATTGTACATTATACAATTCAACCAAACATATGTAAAAAGGCTGCATTACATTGCCCCAGTTTCTAGAAACGATGTTCACAATCTGAAATGTACACATGCACAGATTTAACCCTTTTGTCGCTAGAGCCATTTCTTAATTTTTTTGCACACATGTTCAAAGCCCAGCGCCATGTTTACTTTAAATAGTTAAAGTGGTTCTAAAGCTTTTTTTTTGTATTAACATAACATACATATCTATACTTATCTGCTCTGTGCAATGCTTTTGCACAGAGCAGCCCCTCTTCATCGGGTACCCCCATGGAAAGCCACTTTCCATGGGGGCATCTGTGTGTGCTCACTCCCGAGCCCCGCTGCAGTGTCCATTGACACGGACAGCGGGACTTGGCCCCATCCCCTGCTCCCGTGTCACAGGATTTGATTGACAGCAGTGGGACAGCATCGCTGGATCGCATCGGTCTCAGCTGAGAAAAATGGGGAGGGGGCTGCAGCAAAGAAGTGTTTTCACAGGGTTCTTTTTACCTTTGAGGTAAGTGTGATCTGTTTTTCCAAGGGATCCCATGTGACCACTGCTGGAGAATTCTCAGCTGGAGTGATCTTGAGTGTAGTCTGGCCCACTGAACGGCTGCGGTGAATTTTCCTAGCACCGCCATAGCATTCCTTGCTGACACTGTGAGGTTGCTTTGGATTTGCCTTACTGCTGATTGAATTTTGTCCACCTTCTCCTGAGTTTATCGTGTACCCGAGGAACCTGATCTCTTGCGACGGAGAAAGGTTCGACTTCTCCAGGTTCAGCAGCCAACCTAAATTGGTGAGGTGGGCCTTCGTCACTTGAAGATCTGTCTCCACCCGATCCTTGGAATCCGCAAAAAATCAGGAGATCATCCAGGTATAGGATTATGGATACCCCCTTCAGTCTTAGAGACTCCAGAGCTTCCGCTACTACTTTTGTAAAAACTCGGGGAGAAGATGACAGCCTGCCACGTACCTGGCTGATTGTGCAGTGGGCAACCTCTCTTACGACCCTGGTTCAGGAACCCCTGATAGAGAAGACAGGAGATTCTGGAGCACAGGGGGGAATGAGGGCTGGTACGGATGCAGATGATGTTGTGAGGATCCTCCAGGAGCTCGTGCAGACAGAAGAGTGGTGATGCAGACCGGGTTGGTAACAGGCTGGCTAGTGTGGCATAAGGGAGCAGGCAAGCGGGTAGTTGGGTGCAGGCAGGGTTGTTAACAGGCAGGCAGCTGAGGTACAAGAGGGTCAGGCAGAAGCATGATTGTAGACAGGCAGAGTTCAATCAAAGGTCAGGCAAGCCGGGTCACAGATACAGGGAGTCTTAGCAAAACAGGTCACGGGAATACACTGAAATGCTGCAGAACGAACAGCACTTGCTTCCTGGTGCTGTCCTGCTAAAATGGCTGCTATTGGTGCCATTGGCGCACGGGAAGCCAGGAACGGCCAGGAAGTCTATTTTCCTAACATTGCCCCCCCCAAGGGGCAGCCTCTGGATGCCCAAACGGGCTCTCTTGGTCGGGTTCTTTCTCCAGAAGGTCCTGATCAGGGCTTCCGCATGTAAATTCTCTTGAGGCTCCCAAGAGCTCTCTTCGGGCCCATAGCCCTTCCATATAACCAGGTACTGGATGGTGCCACCTCTCCTCCTGCAATCCAGAATGGATTCCACCTCAAATTCCTCCATTCCGTCAACCAATACTGGTGCCGGTGGGCCTGCCTGCCGATCTGGGAAGGGGTCGGAGACCTTAGGCTTTAACAAAGACATGTGGAAGACCGGGTGGATGCGGAATAACTCAGGCAGTTCCAGTTCATAGGCTACCTCCTTGACTTTTCGTTTGATGGGGAAGGGTCCTATGAACCTAGGACCGAGCTTCTTGGATGGGCATGCCAATCTTAAATGCATAACAACAAATAACACTGCGCTCACGTGTCACTCTAACCAAAACATGTTGAAATAGCTCTCATACCACTCTGGCATGTAGAGGGAAGACATGGGCAGAGGGAAAGAAAGTCCCAAGGAAGTCCATGGGCAAAGTCCGGAGGAGGTGTGCAATTCAAGGCAGCCGGCTAAACGGAGCAGGAAGACTCTGTAGACCAAGACATAAACAAGAGAGCAGCGCCTCTAAGTGCAATACCTTCTTTAATGATAAAGGGTATAAGTAAATTTACACTCACATAAAAAATTGGATAAAAGATTGGATAAAAACAGAAAAGATCATCCGTGGATCACCAAGTGGTGTGCAGGTAGGCATGGAGAGGAAGCTGATGCCCGTCACGCTGTTGGCTTCCAGCGCAAGCCGGGACACAAAGCCGATCACAGACCGTCCACATGCTCAGCACCACGTCACTTCCGGGTCACCAAACAGGAAATGCGTGCGTTGGGATCATTCATGATCCCTCATCAGGCAAGATAGAGGTCAGCTTGTAGTAGGACAGCCCTTATTTAAAGACAACTGGGTAGGGCCCACAATATACTCATGAGTGAATTAAAAGGGACATGGCAAAGGATATAAATATAAACGCAGTTGCAACTGAAAAAAATCTTAAACATAAATAAAAATTAAAATGAAAAAATGAAGATGAAAATAAAAAAAAAAAAAAAAAAAAAAATTTTATTATTACCTTTTTTTTTATTTTCAGGCATGTTGAACATATGTGACAAAGAGTCTGGTTTGATGTTCTTCGACCCGGGCCTGTAAGTAATATGGAAAGTAAATCGGGCAAAGAATAGCACACATCTGGTTTGGCGTGGTTTCAGCCTCTTTGCAATTCTCAGGTATTCCAGGTTGCAGTGATCCGTATAAATGAGAATTGGATGCGCTGCCCCCTCTAGGAGACACCGCCATTCTTCCAGAGCGGTTTTGATAGCAAGGAGTTCACGGTCTCCTACATCATAGTTCCTTTCAGTGGGGGATAGCTTGCATGAGAAAAACGCCACTGGGTGTAGCAGCGCTTTAGTACCCTGCCTTTGAGAAAGAATAGCCCCGACTGCCACCTCAGATGCATCAACTTCCAGAACATAGGGCAGAGCGGGGTCCGGGTGCTTAAGGATGGGTGCAGATGTGAACAGTCTTTTGAGTTTTTCGAAGGCTATTTGTGCCTCAGGAGTCCAACGGAACAGAATACCCTGTTTGGTCAGGTGTGTGATGAGGGAGATGATGGAGGAAAATCCCCGGATAAACTTCCTATAGAAGTTTGCAAACCCTATGAATCGCTGGGTTCCTTTCCTGTCCAGTCCAGGATGGCAGAAACCATCTTGATGCCTCCAACTGAAATAATAAGTCCAAGGAACTGTATGCTTGCCTGGTCAAACTCGCACTTCTCTGGTTTAGCATAGAGGCCATGTTGGCGGAGGCGACACAGTACCTGTTTGACATGGGAACGGTGGAGCTCCAGGAAAGATGAGAAGATCAAAATATCATCGAGGTAGGCAATGATAAAGAGGTCAAGGAAGTCCCTGAAGATGTCGTTTATGAAATGCTGCAAAGTAGCTGGGGCATTGCATAAACCAAATGGCATCACCAAGTACTCGAAATGACTGAAACAAGTACGAAAGGCCGTCTTCCATTCATCGCCTTCTCTGATCCGTACCAAGTTGTAAGCTCCCCGGAGGTCTAGTTTAGTGAACACGGTGGCGCTGAAACAACTCCGGAACAAGTGGAAGAGGGTAGCGTTTTTTCACTGTGACTTTATTGAGCTCCCGGTAGTCAACAAATGGGCGCAGGGAACAGTCCTTTTTCTCCACAAAAAAGATGCCTGCCCCAGCCGGGGAGGTGGAAGGACGCATGAAGCCCTTGTTGAGGTTCTCATCAATATAAGATTTCAGAGTTCCAGCTCTGTAAGCGGTTATATCCTTCCGAGGGAATTATCTGCACCGTGGAGGAGCTCAATGGAGCAGTCATAAGGCCTATGAGGCAGTAGGGCCTCAGCCCCCTTTTTGCTAAAAACATCTAGAAAAGAGTGGTAGACGCTGGGGACGAGCTGACGGATTTCAGGCTCCGGGTCAAGGTCCAGGGTTAGTAGGGCAGGATCTGTTCCAGGAGTCCTAGAGAGGCAGTACTTGTGGCAGTACTGGGACTGAAACTGGACTTCCCCAGAGGACCAGGGCCTGAAGCCAAGGCAGACTAAGGATAACAGGGAAGATGGGGGGAGGCAATGGCATCAAGCGTGAGTAGCTCCCGATAACCTCCCAGCACCGTGGTGGTCAGAGGGGTGGTCTTCTGTGAGACCAGGCCAGATTTTAAGGTTGTGCCATCAGCCAGGTGCACCGCCATCATGCGGGTCTTGGGTCGCAGGGGCATCCCGTGTTGTGCAGCAAAGGTCAGATCCAGGAAGCAGCTGCATGCACCAGAGTCTACAATAGCGGCTCCTCTAGGAAACTGTAGAAACAGGGAGAGGGTGAGGTGAGCCGCCCCAACAGGTGCTGGTTGCGGAGAGGTGGCAAGGCATTTTCTAATTTGGACGGGCAGGAGCACACAAAGTGCCCCAGCTCTCCACAGTAGAGGCAGAGGCCGAGGTTTCTTCGGCGCTGCCTCTCTTCAGAGGTCAGTGCCGAGTGCGCCACCCCCCGCTACTTGGGGTTCAGGCAGCCTCGGAGGAGGAGAGGTGGGTATGGTGGAGCCGGCCAGAGTGCCACTTGACGATTCTACAGTGGGGGGTAACATCCAAGAAGGTTGCAGGTTCACCTTGGCACTTTCCGCTCTTCGTTCTCAAAAGGCGCCGATCGATCTGGATGGCCAGGTCGATGAGCCTCTCCAGGGAGGCCGGCGCCCTACACGGGCCAACTCATCCTTCAGGGGGTTGGCTAAGCCCCGCTGGAACTGGTGGCGCAGAGCAGCTTCATTCCAGGCCGTGTCAGAGCTCCAACACCTGAACTCCAATGCATACTCCTCCGCCAAGCGGCGGCCTTGTCGGAGGGCATGGAGTGCAGCTTCGGCAGTGGCCGTCTGATGCGGATCTTGATACAGCCGAGCCATTGCTTGGAAGAACTGGGACAAATCCGATACTTCAGGCGCCCCTTGCTCCAGGAGCCGGTGGGCCCATAATTGGGGCTTGTCCCGTAGTAGGGAAAGGCACAGCGGAACGCTCTGTACTTCCTATGGTCCCCTGAGAACCGTTCTGGCAAGGACACTGTGGGTTCCATTGAAAGCTGACTAGCCCCCGATGGGGCAAGAGAGGCACACTCGAGGAGCTGTGTCTGGAGCTTGGTGTAGTCTGCTTGCAGGTGTTGCACGGCTCAAGAGAGACCGTCCAAATGCTGACAGAGTTCATGCAGCAGAGAGGGACCCTGCTCAGACTCAAACATGGCTGTCCATTTCTGTCACGTACCTGGTGATGGAGTCTGATTGTGCCGTGGGAAACCTCTCTTATGGCAAGAAAGGGGAAAGAATTTCCCTAAGCCAAGGCAAAAGGATTATGATCTACTCGTAGAGCTGCTGGTACAAATGGATCTAGTCCAAAGGGTAAATGATTAGTTGTTTCTTTAAACCGCGCTCTTTGGTTTGCTCACTAAGTGGGCTCCTAACATTTGTAAATAAAGTGCTTGCAGTGCAAAAAAGAATATAATATAATGATATAACATTCTATATAATCAATATATCATAAATAGTGCTAAAAACCAAGTAGCCCCTAGGGGGCAGTGAGATGCAAAAGTAATGTCATAAAAAACGTCCACTGTGATTCTGATGACATATAGAAAATCACAATGAAGTGAATAAATAGTATAGTTCAACTTAAATGTGCAAACTAGAAATGTAAATAGATATGTATGTGCAAATCCAGCAAATAAACGTGTGCATGTGATGCAATAAACAAATGCAGTCCAACTCAATATGGCAAAAAAACACAGGATGGTATAAGGTGCAAGGTGAGCAGTCTCAAGGCATTTTCAAACCAGCATCAATCCAAAATTCCTTCTACGGTGCTTGTGTAGTCCGCCACCAGTGAACTCAACAGAAATGCCTACTTACCAGATCCCAGTGATCCCCATCACAGAAATCAGAAGCGCTTAGGGTAAGCAGGAAATTCCACGGTCCTGGGATTGGAATGCGGCTCAGCTCATGCAAAAATGAAGAAGGCTCGTATCATGAAGTACATCAAGGTGTTTATTGAGTTGCAAGTTGTACAGTTCATAAAACAGGCAGTAATTCCAAAAGCTTGCTATACGACCAGGCGATGCAAGCCTTCTTCATTTTTGCATGAGCTGAGCCGCATTCCAATCCCAGGACCGTGGAATATCCTGCTTACCCTAAGCGCTTCTGATTAAAGAAACAACTAATCAATAACCTCTCTTATGGCCCTGGTTCAGGAACCCCTGATAGAGAAGACAGGAGATTCCGGAGCACAGGGGGGCACGAGGGCTGGTACGGATGCAGATGGTGTTGTGAGGATCCTCCAGGAGCTTGTGAAGACAGAAGAGTGGTGATGCAGGCCGGGTCTGTAACAGGTTGGCTAGTGCGGTACAAGGGAGCAGGCAAGCGGGTAGTCGGGTGCAGGCAGGGTCGTTAACAGGCAGGCAGCTGAGGTACAAGAGGGTCAGGCAGAAGCGTGGTCGTAGACAGGCAGAGGGTCGGCTCAGGCAGAGTTCAATCAAAGGTCAGGCAAGCCGGGTCACAGATACGGGAAGTCTTAGCAAAACAGGTTATGGGAACACACTGAAACTCTGTAGAACGGACAACATTTGCTTCCTGGTGCTGTCCTGCTAAAATGGCCAGGAAGTATATTTTCCTAACACAGCCCGAATGGAAGGGCTTTAAATTGTAGATGCCACACCGAATTCCCCAGATCCACTGCGAGGCACAAAAACTTTTGGGAGGCCGGAACTATTGGGACTTGTAAATAGGCGTCCCTCAACTCCAGAGACATCATGAAACAGTTCAGAGTCAGCAGTTTCACAATGGAGTAGATTGTGTCCATGCGGAAATGTTTGTAACAGACGGACCTGTTTAGTATTTTCAGATTTAAATATCAGTCTGTATTTTCCTGAGGGTTTTTGTACCAGGAAAATGTCCTGATGTTTGGGGACATGGACGATTACATCCTGTTGAATCAGATCCTGTAATAGGTTCATCATTGCGGATGCTTTTTCCCTGTCTCTTGGGAGCCGGGTGACGTAAAACTTCCTTGGAGGGGTTTCCACAAACTCCAGGCTGTAGCCCTGCCTTATGATATTATTCATAAATGGCTGGAGGTCGTCCTTTCCCACTGTGGAAGGAAGGCCGACAATCTCCCCCCCACAGGGATGAGCCGTCACGCTTTTGGCGGGCTGGTCGGGAGGTCTAAAAAGTACCCGTCCCCTGCCCCTATCTCTCTGGGAGGACTATTTCCTCTGGTCCTGATCCCGGTTTTTGTGGGACTGTTGAAGAGGACGAAAATGTTTCTTCCCTGGTTGCTTTTTCTTCACAAGGAAAGCTTTCTTTTTGTCTGCCGTTCTGTCGAGAACTGATTCCAGCTCTGGACCGAACAAGAGGTCTCCCGAAAAAGACAGGCCGCATAATTGTACTTGAGGCTGTGTCACCCGACGAAGTTTTGAGCTAGATAGCCCTCCTGGCTGAGTTCGCTAGGGCTGATGACCTCACGGCCATCTTTACTGATTCCGCAGAGGCATCAGCCATGCATTTGACGGCATTCAACATTAGCGGAAAGGAGTCAAGCAAGTCTTTCCTTGGATTACCAGCCTCCACGTGGCCCTTCATTTTCTCTAACCAACATTCCAGGTTCCGAGCGACCACTGTGGAGGCAATGGCTGGTTGAGATGGACTCCCAGGCTTTCCTCAGAAGAGAATCCTCCCTTATGTCCATTGTGTCTATTGTGTCTTTAAGGATCCCCATGTCTTCAAACGCTAGATCTGTTTGCCGAGAAACTTGGGAAAACGTTGCGTCTACCTTGGGCTTTTTGTTCCAGACCTCTGTATCTTTGTCCTCAAAGGGAAACCTTTTTAAAGCTTTAGAGAAGAAAGGACATCTCTCTGGATCCTTCCATTCTTTCGTAATAGTCTGCAATAGGACCCTGTGGACGGGAAACACTCTATGTTTTGCTTCGACCAGGCCTTGGTACATTTTATCATGTATAGATAGCTGCACCTTTTCCTCCTGGATTTGCAAGGTAGTATAGATCCCTTTTAGAAGATCGTCCACCTCCTCCAGTGTTAACTTATATCTGGAGACCCGGCTTTCTTCTTCATCAGAATCTATTAGTGAGGGAAGTGTGCCTGCACCCTCTTTTTCCCCATCTTCCCTGGAAGTGGATGCCTGAGGGCTAGATTCTAAACCCTGGGCTCCTGCTGGGGTCCCTGGTTTTTTAACAATGAGAGACTTAATTGAACTTAGTGTCTCAGTCAGCTCTTTCACAGAAGAATAAACCCTTGCACTGTTGCGACCTATCCTCTTCTAGCAATTCTGCAATGCATGACCTGCACATTGCTTTTTGCCAAGAATCCCTCAGTGGGTTCTTGCATGCCGGGCATTTTCTCTGTCCTGCTTCGGCCGACTTGGTTTTGGGCAGTTTAACCTACAGGGAACACAAAATATTTCCCTCACAAACCTAAAAAAAGAGACACATGCTAAAATGTACAGACCCTGCACCCACACAGCAAAGAAAAAACACCCAGAGTGTGGCTGAGCCCCATAGACCCTCAAACCTACTGTAGCCCAGAACAGAGTGACCTCTGTTGCTAACAGCCACAGGCTCCCCCCAGGGAGGACATAGTGAACCCAGTTCCACCATAACAAAACCACTGTGCCCTTAGGAAGAAATAAGGGCATCCCTGTGCCCCCCTTACCTGGGCCTGACTGGTGCCTGAGACGCCTGCACCTGCTGGTGCTGACAATCTCTCCATACTGCAGAGAACTCAGCCGAGTGCTGGAACGACTCCATGCCATTTTTAAACTTCCTGGTTCTCGGCTCTTCCTGTGAAGGCCGGAACCGGAAGCACCAGTCGATGGGACCCGTCCCTGTCCTCTGCATTCCAGGTGACCAGAACCCATGCTGTCCCATCAGGAAGTGCGTCACTGGAAATGACATCACATGCTGGCCGGGACCGACATACTGAGATTTCCACAAACGTGGCACTCAGCCCGACTACCTGAGCCATGCCCATGAACCCCGGGCACAATGACGGTGGCTTTTCTGTGGGCCTAGACTCCCATGAGCAGGAGAGGACTGGGGGCTCCGGAACATCCCCCCCCCCTTTGTGCTTTTGTGCTGGTGGGGTGCTGGGAAGGTTCTAACCAAACGAAGCTCCGGCGGTAAGCCTACACCCCCTCCCCTCGGAGAGAGCGCAGCCCCCTCCTTAGGTTCCCCAGTGCTTCCATCATGGCGAAAGAAACACAATGACTGAAGCCATGATGGAAGAGGAGGGTTTTTAAAGGGGTACGTGTTTCCTGAAAAAGGGGTGGAGCTGCGCTCTCTCCAAGGCTGTCCTGAAAGGCGAGTTGAGAAATTAAGAATATTGTTCTGTGTCAATTTAAAGTGGTAGTAAAGTCTAAGTGCCAATTCAAAAAAGACAGATTGTAATAACAGAACTTTTATAAACCAACTTATAAAAAATAATAAAATTACCATCTAATACCATTTTCAAATGTTATACATTTGTCACAGTTCATTTGTACACCTTATGCTGAGCCACTGGTGGGCATGTCTTTGTGCTCTGTGCTAGCTGTTATGGTTTGACAGCGAGGTTAGGACTGGAAGCTGCTGTCAATCATCAGTGCAAGGCTGGGCAGGGGGCATGGCAGAAGAACAGGCTATGGAAGATACAGGGCTTGCACAGAGTCCTGCACCTCTGAACGACATGGCATGTAAACTGCCCATTCAAACATGGATCAGCTTCTGTGCTTCACATAGTTAGTTTAGAACAAGGAATAAAGGGAACTGGCAGGATCAACCAGGTATTCCAAGCAGAAGAAAAACAGATATTATGTAAATAAATCATATTTATAAGATATTTAAAGTGGCAGATAGCAGAAACATATATTTTAAGATAACAAAAACTATAGGAGGAAAGGAAACCTCTTCACATAGCCCGATGATATGAATGTAGCTTTGTGACATTTCACTGAATCATTCCCTGAAAGAACAATACAATGTGTGACACGTCCAACTTACGCAATAGTGAGGGGATAGGAGAAACTGAATTTCTAGAGAATTTCAGGTTTCCCCGATTTTCCTACTTCTCCTTTTAAAAAGATGCTATGATTCACTTTCATCTTAAAGAGGTTCTAAAGCCTAAACATTTTTACCCTAAGCTCTTCAGCTCTGGAAGGTTAACCCCTGTTCATGACCAGCCATATTTTGCGATAAGGCAGTGCGTTACTTTAAATGACAATTGTACGGTCGTGCAACGCTGTACCCAAATAAAATTTTTCCCACAAATAGAGCTTTCTTTTGGTAGTATTTGATCACCTCTGTGTTTTTTATTTTTGGGCTATAAACAAAAAGAGACTGACAATTGTGTTTTAAAATAAACTTTTTAAACGGTATTTGCACCACGAGGAGGCTGTTTCTGTCTTGAAAAAAATTCTGTTTCTGTCTTTTTATATATACCCTTGAGATGGTTATATTGGAGGCTGCAGGCAGCATGAGACGGAGCCCATCCATATAGAGAATAGAGGAGGAGTAGGAGTGGAAGACATACAGAGAACCCCTAGTGGTGGGTTCCAATCCCCACAATATAAAGAAACCTTTATGTGCTACATTTCTAGCACACCTCAGGTGAGAGGCTAGAACACGTAGAGGTGGCACATGTGAAATATATCACCGGATAATATCCTACACTTTAAGGCACAAGATTATCACTTTTGGTGGAGGAAATAAAGAATAGTTGGAAGAGATACACGAGTTCACTTGTCTGAATATTGGTTGCAATTGTACACATTGGCGTTCTAGAAGCACCTATATATACTTTATTTTTTGTTCCTTTTTATTTATTCAACATTTTTGTTATTATATATATATTTTTTTTTTCATATTTGGATGTCTGATTTTAATAGACATTTCACGGATTGGACAATATTTTTTGGGCATCATCTATCACCTGTGGGTACACTGTTGAGACTCACAGTAGTTACATATTGCGTTTTTTGGTATTCTCTGTGCATCATTTATGTTTTGTGGGTCCAGCCTTGAGACTCACAATGTTCACATTGTTATGAGATATTCACCCATATTTTTTGTTGCACATTTATGCTATATATTATTGTGTAAATATTAGGAGAGACACTGAGACATCATATATTCATAAAAGGCCCATTTACAAATGATATATATGATATATTGTTTAAGCACAGTGGATTTAGATTAGTACACATGCCTGTATGTATTAATTAACCATACTAGGAATATTCTTTTAATATATTGTAATATATGTCAGCGCTCCACTATTCACTCATATTCATTTTATGTTATGGATTAACATATAAGTGTGAGCAGCTGTCAATATAAGCATTGGCAATTTATTTGATAGTGGAAGCGCAGGAGTATACACACTTAAGAATCCAGCAAGTCTGTGGCTCCTTCTCTCCCCAGAGGACTCCTGTGGTTTCACTCAAGGTTGTGAGTTTACTAATTCGATTATTTGATTAACACCAAACACACTGTGATCTAAATTTCAGCCCTGAGATTGAGTAGAATGTTTATAAACAGCAAATAAATGTTATTTACTTTATAGAGAGACCTTGGCTTATTTTACCGGATTAACCCCTTGAGCGCCAGTCTTTGTTCCCTCTTCTCTAAACAGGAAAAGCCCTTTATTGGCTCTTCCTCTACTCACGTCTGCAGACACAAGTAGTGGAGAGCCAATCGGTGGCTCTCCTGACGGGGGGGGGTCTGTGCTAAGTGTTTATCAGTGCAGCCCACCCTGGGATCGCCACCCTAGACCACCAGGGAGCTCACCAGGACCACCAGGGAGAGCCCACCTAGGGAGACCACCAGGGAACCGATCAGGACCACCAGGGAGCCAATCCTAGACCACCAGGGAGCCCACCATAGTAATAGGTGTCTTTTGTATTTTCGCAGGAGAGGCAAATTTAGTCAGGCCTGACAATAAGTGCAGGCCTGAATGTTTTGATCTGGGCGGGGGAGTGGCTCAGGCAGAGGTGGGGATTGCAGGAAGGAACACCCCTTGGATACTCCTCCCCTTTGCTTCTGGAAGGCTCTGGAAAAGGGGATGGAGGAGGAGGTGTCACTTTCTGAAGTATGTTAAGGAGCCCTGACCAATCCCCATCCTGTATTGACCACCAGGTAAAGGGCACAGTGCCCAACATGGATGGCACTCAGTGCCAACTTCAGATGCTACTCTAGGCCACCAGGGAATGTGCTCCTATTAGTGCATCTGTCATTGCCGCCCACCAGTGCCACCTATCACTGCCCATCAGTGCCACCTATCAGTGTCCAGGGACACCCATCAGTGCCACCTATGAGTGCCCATCAGTGCCACTTATCAGTGCTCATCAGTGCTGCATATCAGTGCCACCTATCAGTACCCGTCAGTGCCGCTTATCAGTGCCGCCTATCAGTGCTCATCATTGCTGCATATACAGTGGGTACGGAAAGTATTCAGACCCCCTTACATTGTTCACTCTTTGTTATATTGCAGCCATTTGCTAAAAATCATTTAAGTTCATTTCTTTTCCTCATTAATGTACACACAGCACCCCATATTGACAGAAAAACACAGAATTGTTGACATTTTTGCAGATTTATTAAAAAAGAAAAACTGAAATATCGCATGGTCTTAAGTATTCAGACCGTTTGCTGTGACACTCTATATTTAACTTAGGTGCTGTCCATTTCTTCTGATCATCCTTGAGATGGTTCTTCACCTTCATTTGAGTACAGCTGTGTTTGATTATACTGATTGGACTTGATTAGGAAAGCCACACACTTGTCTATATAAGACCTTACAGAAGAGCCTTGGTGAGAGAGGTAAAGAAGAACCCAAAGATAACTGTGGCTGAGCTCCAGAGATGCAGTCGGGAGATGGGAGAAAGTTGTAGAAAGTCAACCATCACTGCAGCCCTCCACCAGTCGGGGCTTTATGGCAGAGTGGCCCGACGGAAGCCTCTCCTCAGTGCAAGACACATGAAAGCCCAAATGGAGTTTGCTAAAAAAACACCTGAAGGACTCCAAGATGGTGAGAAATAAGATTCTCTGGTCTGATGAGACCAAGATAGAACTTTTTGGCCTTAATTCTAAGCGGTATGTGTGGAGAAAACCAGGCACTGCTCATCACCTGTCCAATACAGTCCCAACAGTGAAGCATGGTGGTGGCAGCATCATGCTGTGGGGGTGTTTTTCAGCTGCAGGGACAGGACGACTGGTTGCAATCGAGGGAAAGATGAATGCGGCCAAATACAGGGATATCCTGGACGAAAACCTTCTCCAGAGTGCTCAGGACCTCAGACTGGGCCGAAGGTTTACCTTCCAACAAGACAATGACCCTAAGCACACAGCTAACATAATGAAGGAATTGCTTCACAACAACTCCGTGACTGTTCTTGAATGGCCCAGCCAGAGCCCTGACTTAAACCTAATTGAGCATCTCTGGAGAGACCTAAAAATGGCTGTCCACCAACGTTTACCGAATCCCAGTAACAGAACAACCTTCCATTTGG
>BLSH010277625.1:6379813-6414106 GCA_018402905.1 Glandirana rugosa
GGGGGGGGGGGCACTTGACCCCCCCCCCCCTTGCCCCTGATTGCGGATGCCCATGATTCTGGATGTAATGATACCCACACTCATAAAGTGGAACTTTACTTAACCACTTCCTCTCTGTAGCTTTTTTTTCTTTCATTTTCTGCACATTAAAATCTACATTTTCGGCTATAAATTACTTAAAGCGGAGTTCCAGCCTATAAATAAAAATTAAAAGTCAGCAGCTACAAATACTATAGCTGCTGACTTTTAATCAGTGGTGGCTGGTGAAGTTTTAGGATGGGGGGGCGCCAGACCCTGCCCCTCCTTTCTGGCCCCTCCCAGTTCTCATAAGCCACACTCCTTATAGAATCCACCCACTCCGTCCCCTGTATTCCACTTGCTTCCACCCATAATGTCAGGAGTATATAGCTCAGCATCACAGGACAGAGTATACAGCTCAGCATCACAGGACATAGTATACAATCCCAGAATCACAGGACAGAGTATACAGCCAAATAATCACAGGACAGAGTATACAGCCCCAGAATCACAGTACAGAGTATATAGCTCAGCATCACAGGACAGAGTATACAGCTCAGCATCACAGGACAAAGTATACACCCACAGAATCACAGGACAAAGTATACAGCTCAGCATCACAGGCCAGAGTATAAAGCCCCAGCATCACAGGACAGAGTATACAGCTCAGCATCACAGGACAGAGTATACAGCCAGCATCACAGAACAGAGTATACAGCCAGCATCATAGGACAGAGTATATAATTCCAGCATCACAGGACACTATGTAATATACAAAGCATCTGGACGAACTGGATCCTTCCTAAAATTCCAGGAAGAGATAATCACTGCCCTTCTGTATTCAGAAGGTGCTGTGGCCCAACTTCCCAATCCAAATGCAGTAAGCCGGGTGCACGGGAGGCATTTTCCAGATGTCCTACCAGGTACTCCTACCAAAAGATCACCCCAAAGAAGATGTTGTGTCTGTAGAAAATGCAGACATAGGCATGAGACCCGCTATTATTGCCCCTTCTGTCCTGATCAATCTGGTCTCTGCATTGGGAAATGTTTCTGTCGCTACCACACACTAGTGGAATATTAGCATAGGGTACAGCACGGCACAGTCCTAGGGCACATATTCACACAGGGTCTCGAAAGATGAGATGGCCATTGCATTATGAGAGACCCGAACCTGGAACCTTTACAGTTACAAAGTTAAAAGTGTAAAATAAATATATATATATATATATATATATATATATATATAAATAAAAAAGCCAAAAATAGTTGTCGTTTTATTGTTCTTCTCTCTCTCTCTATTGTCCTGCTCTTTTTTTACTGTATTGTATGCTGAACTGTAATGTTTTATTGTTACTGTGTTTTATCGTGTTTGTTTTGCAGGTATGTCATTCTACTGTTACTGTTACTATTGTTAACCACAGTTTGCTTTGCAGGTACACCATTCAACTTCAGCACTGATTTATTTATTTTGACAGCAACAGTGTTTGCTCTCACAATACGTAAATCAGCGACTCCATCGCTGTAGGAGGTGATTTCACCACCACAGTAAAAAAAAAAGCATGTATGCTGAAGCATAGGGGCAGGGATGGACATGGGGCAGATTGCCTCTATGCTTCGGCATATATTTTTATTTACTTTTCTTGGCAGAGATTTCAATATCCACATTGATTGATGTGAATGGAGGAATCTGTTAGATTCTTTTTTTTCAACGAAAAAAAAAAGAACGGCGCATTTATGCCCATCATTAGAAGTGGGTGGATACAGGGCAGTATTCTAATGGTGGGATCGATATGAACGGAGGAATCTGTTAGGTTCTCTTTTTTAATTTAACCCACAGGCTGCATGAAAAAAAGAACATTACAATATATGCCCAAAAAGGACCAGCGACATACTTGTATGTCGCTGGAACAGAAAAGAGATGTAGTTGGCGCTAGTCCAAACCCCTGTGTGCTGGGAGTGCTAATATTGCCACAGGCTCCGTGAAGAAGAGTCCTGAAGGGGTCCTGTGATAGAAGGTGTGGGCAGGGGAAGGAGGAAGTGGCTTCACTGATGGCTGCTTTCTTAGGGGGAAGAGAACCTCTGTAAAGACCAAAGTGAAAAAGAAGCACAGCGCCTCTAAGTGTAGCCGTTAGGCACACTACATAGTCTGGCGGGCCCTTAAGGTCTGTTCTGCCCTTCTGTCCTGACAATGTAAGTAACATCCTTACCCCAACCCCATAGTATATACCTCTCATACCCAAAGGGCATCTGCCCGGAAGGTAGGTGCTTGGTGTCTCTTACTCCCGGTTCTTTCCCTCCCCCCTCCTTCCTTTCCCCACTTCCATTGTTGATGTACATATATGTATGCATGTATGTGTATATATATGTGTATATATATATATATATATGTATATATTTTTTCCTTAATAATTTTTTATACAACCTTTTAATGCATATCCCTCAATATAAAACAATGTATGTATATGCGTATATACATGTACAAGTATATATATTCCCCAGGCGGTTTCATGGTCTGAGGAAGGAGCGTAGCTCCGACAACGCGTCACCACCGCCCGCCTCCACGAACGAACGGCTGCACGCCGCCACAAACAAACGGCTGCCCATTGCCACGAAAGAACGGCTGCCCATTGCCATGAAAGAACGGCTACCCGCTGCCGGAGGGAACGTCAACAGTGCCGGTCCACGCGGCTCCAGGAACTGGGAAGCGCCGCAAACCACCGACGACACCCAGTCCAAGGACGCAGGAACGAGCCAGGACACCCCTCCTACACCATCCAGAGCAGCAAAACATCTCCTCCACACCCAGTCCGCAGTGACTCACACTGCAATGCCTGCATATTCTACCAGCTTGTGAGTAGATTTTAATGAGATTTTAATAAAATGTGTTAAACGGCTACACTTAGAGGCGCTGTACTTCTTTTTCACTTTGGTCTTTACAGAGGTTCTCTTACCACTAAGACAGCAGCCATCAGTGAAGCAGCTTCCTCCTCGCCCTGCCCACACCGTCCATCACAGGACCCCTTCAGGACTCTTCCCCACGGAGCCTGTGGCAATATTAGCACTCCCAACACACAGGGGTTTGGACTAGCGCTAACTACATCTCTTTTCTGTTCCTGTGTTTCAAGATACCTTGTTGTGCTGAATCCATTCCTGTGTGCACTCGCCTTCTCAACCCCACGCAGGTACAGTCCTAGCACCATGACTGTTATAAATGTACTAGTGCCATTGATGATATTGTTGTTTTTATAAACACTTCCTTTTAACATTTGTCTTCTTGCATTTACGTATGTACCATCACATTGTTGTTAACACTGTATCATGGAGCTCTTGGATAATATTGAATCAGTTAAATATCAAATCTTAGAAGAGCTATATAGTCTTTTTCCCACAGGTTTTTTTGTGCCAGTTCTAAAGTTGACACCAGCCCTAACCTCACAATGCACGAGATTATTTAGGAAATTGGAACATCTCATTGATTCCATAAATCATCACTGGTGGGACAAATTTTTCATGTCCCAGTATCTTAAGTATAAATTCACCCCCAGAGGTCTCAGAATTCTCAAAACTTGTCCCTTCCTATCAGACACATTGGCCGCAGAGTGGTCTCAACTCTCTGAATTCTGCACCCAAAAGTGGATGCAACTTATTGTACAGCAACGCGATACTAAATATCAGGCTTGCATTGATACACTCAAACAGCAGATCACCACACTTCTAGAACTCACAGCACATCTTCCTTCAGCATGGTTCAATACCCTCAAGAAACACAACAAGCAGAAAGAGGAGATCCTCCTCAAAACTAAATTAGGTAAAATCCAAAGGGATTTAGGTGATTACAATTATAAGGAGTTTTCAATTGGAAACGATCACATCGTTCCAACCCACAGCGACCTCCCTCTGAGAATACCCAGCTTCCCAGGCTACACCACCATGAATCTAAACCTTGCAATAAACCCCCTCTACCCCATCAGCCCCATAATACTGACCAACCTCGACCCCTGCCCCTCACCCACATTCCCAGTCTCCTATCCCTTCCCCCTCCTCCCCCACAGTGGCGGAGGTTACATCCCCAAATCCACTCATATCCATCCAGGGGCAGCTCTAATAGTGCTCCTTCTACAGCAGCACCACATAGAAGACCAATGCTTATTAGGCACTCCACCTCCACTATCGGACCTCCTAAATCTCGGAAACCCAAGCCAACCAACAATTCTCCACGTCCTGATCCCCAAGCCAATAATCCGGCTCCCATTGAAGTGCAAGGTCCCCATTCCCGGCTCAGTCCCACTCGATCAGCAGATGTAGTTTCCTCTATGCCCACCACAGAATCTTCTGTGGAAATAGAAACACCCGCAATTCCCCAACATCACAATGGGGATTTTTTAGCGCTTGCCCCCCCGCTGACCGGTCTCCGAGGGCAAACCAAAAGAAAATTAGACGGAGAGGAAAGCGAGGGGGACGATCCAGAAACAACCACAAAAAGAGTCAAAGTCAAGACACAATAAAAATATTCAACTTATCTTCCCAGACACTCAGTACAGCAGAAATTTCGTTATTACACCGTGGATTAAATTTCGCCCCAACAGCCCACCCAAACTCATTTACCCTCTTCAAGGATCTTAATGTCTTCATACGCAACTTCATCCTCAAACGCCATTTTGCTATGAATTCCTCTGAACGTGTCTCCACACCGGCAACACATACTTCCCCAGAGCCTGCATCTCCCACCCAGTTGGACAATATAGGCCTAGAACTCTTAGAAGAATTGTACATCAATGAGGAGGATGATGAAGATTTAGCCCTATTCACACAACATCCGTCCACTTCCCCTCCTATTCAACATACCAGATTCAAACCCAAATCCGTTTTTAATCCTGTCCACCATAAAGGCCCCTATTTGCAAACATTCTACCAGGTAGTCTATACTGAAATGGCCAATATGTGTAAAGCAAGACACCCAGATCTGGTAAGATCCTCCAATCTCACGCCATCAGAAAAAGAAGCATTAAATAAATGAACCCATGAATCCAATCTAATTATCAAAACTGCTGACAAAGGGGATGGCATTGTGGTACAGGACAAGACTGCCTACCTGAAGGAAGCCCATAGGTTGTTATCCGATCAGAGTACCTATGCCACATTACATAAGGATCCCCTACCTGAATTCTCTAAGGAAGCCACCCAACTTGTTCAACGAGCCAAAGCAGCAGGGGTCATCAATAAATTTGAATATGCCTTCTTTCATAAATAATTTTTTTCCACCCCTTATTTTTACCACATTCCCAAAATTCATAAGCACATTGAAAATCCACCTGGAAGACCGATAGTGGCTTCCATGGACAGTATCACCAGTCCATTTTCACAGAATATAGATCAATTTCTACAACCACTAGCACAGCGACTTCCTGCATACATCCAAGATGGAGTACATTTATTAGAAATATTGTCCCACTACACCTGGGAACTCACATACCGATGGGTATCACTGGATGTTAGTTCCCTATATACCTCCATCCCACACACGGTGGGACTTAGGGCCATCTCCCACTTTCTAGCTCTAGATCCATTGGTTAACACAACACAGGCCCAGTTCATCTTGGAGGCTACCGAGTTTTGTCTAACACACAATTACTTCAAATTTGACAACCAGTTCTTCCTACAGTTAGTTGGCACAGCTATGGGAGCTAATTTTGCTCCCAGCTATGCAAACCTGACCATGGGCCATTGGGAAGCCAACAACATCTGGCAAAATAATCCATATGCCTCCCATATGGTCTTTTACGGGAGGTATATAGATGATATTATTATCATCTGGGATGGCCCAGAGGAGCCCCTATTAGAGTTTGTGGCACATTGTAATAATAATAGTTTTGGCCTTTCATTTACCTTCGAACATGACACCACAGAACTGGCATTTTTGGATCTTCAGCTATTCTATGCTGAGGATCGCATCATGGCCAGGAACTACAGTAAACCCACTTCTGGCAACTCCTTCTTGCATTTCCAGAGCTGCCACCACCCTAGGTGGTTGGCCAATATCCCTAAGAGCCAGTTCTGCAGGCTACACCGAAACTGCACCAGGGACAGTGACTGCCTGGAACAAAGCAAACTACTTACCACCAAATTCCTTTAAAAATGATTTCCACCAACTCTAGTCCAGGAGGCAAACACATATTATACCTCCACCACAAAGCCTGTTACCGAACGTGGTCCAAAAGCTTTGCAACTCATGAGATTTACTACCCAATACCACGCCAAACATAAAATAATGGAGCAGATTTTGGCCAAACATTGGCCAATTCTGATTGAGGACCCCCATCTCAAAAATTACATTCCACCCCGGCCCAAGGTTTCATACAGGAAAGCTAGAAGCATAAAAAACCTCATTGCCCCAAGCAAATTAAAGAACGCTCCCCCTGCAGGCCCCAACCACTTGTGTTTAATCCCCCTGATTGGCATGTTTCAATGCAAAAAACCTCTCTGTTTGACCTGTAAACATGTCAATCATGGACAAAAAGAATCCACAATCAAACATAGAACCTACCCTATCACACAGTTCTCTACGGACTTTGTTGTTTATTGTCTGACCTGTCCATGTGGCCTCTTCTACGTCGGCCGAACAATTTGGGCCCTGCGTATAATATTTGGAGAACATAGGAGGTTTGTGGAAGGTGGCAAGGACCTACACAGTGTCCCCCGCCACTTCAAAGAATTCCATGACCAGTCCTCTGAAGGGCTCAGAGTTTGGGTCATTGAATCCATACCAGCCACTTATCCCCCTGCCGAGAGATACAAATGGCTTTGCCGTCAGGAAACTTACTGGATCTACAAATTAGACCCACTCTCGCCAGGGGGGTTAAACGAGGAAATAGAGACCAACGTTCTGATTTAGGCCCCAGTAGGCAGGGACACCACTCCAAGGCAGTACCGGCCTTACAGGCAATACTTTCCAGCACATCATCTCTATGAGTGTATGTTTATCTTTTTGGTTAGTTGATTTTATAATATGCGATTTTATACCATGCATTTTTATAATGATTTGAAAATGACCCATTATCCTTTATATTTTAGGCACACTACATAGTCTGGCGGGCCCTTAAGGTCTGTTCTGCCCTTTTGTCCTGACAATGTAAGTAACATCCTTACCCCACCCCCATAGTATATACCTCTCATACCCGAAGGGCATCTGCCCGGAAGGTAGGTGCTTGGTGTCTCTTGCTCCCAGTTCTTTCCCTCCCCCCCTTCCTTTCCCCACTTCCATTGTTGATGTACATATATGTAGGCATGTATGTGTATATATATGTGTATACATATATGTATATATTTTTTCATTAAAATTTTTTCCTTAATAATTTTTTATACAACCTTTTAACGCATATCCCTCAATATAAAACAATGTATGTATATGCGTATATATATGTACAAGTATATATATTCCTCAGGCACTAATCTATGCTGTAATGAACAGTTATTATCCACCCTGACAGCCCAGGATCAAACCGCTCAGAGTATTTGTCATATTCTTTCTTTCTTTGTGGAAGATTGGACTTGTTCTATGATGAAACATTGACATTATTCCAGTGGAACTGACGTCGCCAGCCCTGCCCCTATATTTGCCCTTTTCCAACATGGTGGTTTCATGGTCTGAGGAAGGAGCATAGCTCCGACAACACGTCACCACCGCCCGCCTCCACGAACAAACGGCTGCACGCCGCCACGAACGAATGGCTGCCTATTGCCACGAAAGAACGGCTGCGCCGTTGCCACGAAAGAGCGGCTGCCCGCTGCCAGAGGGAACGTCAACAGTGCCGGTCCACATGGCTCCAGGAACTGGGAAGCGCTGCAAACCACCGACGACACCCAGTCCAAGGACGCAGGAACGAGCCAGGACACCCCTCCTACACCATCCAGAGCAGCAAAACATCTCCTCCACACCCTGTCCGCAGTGACTCATACTGCAATGCCTGCATATTCTACCAGTTTGAGTAGATTTTAATGTGATTTTAATAAAATGTGTTAAACGGCTACACTTAGAGGAGCTGTGCTTCTTTTTCACTTTTGTATGTCGCTGGACTCTGAGTGGTTATACGGGAATGATGCCTGCAGGTTTAGGTATCATCTTGGTATCGTTTTCAGCTGGAGGTCAGCTTTCATGTAAAAGCAATACAAGCAGTGGGAGGGAATAGACCCCAACTTTTTCAAAAAAGAGTACCTGTCACTAACTATTGCTATCATAAGGGATATTTACATTCCCTGTTATAACAATAAAAATTATTTAAAAAAAATGTAAGGGACAGTGTAAAATAAAATAAAAAATCTAAATAAATAAGTAAAAAAAAATTAAAGCACCTCTGTCCCCCTTTGCTCGCTCGCAAAGGCGAATGCAAGCTTCGGTCTAATATCGTATGTAAACAGCAATTGCACCATGCATGTGAGGTATCACCGCGAACGTCAGATCAAGGGCCCCGCCCTTGCCCAGTAGACCTCCTCTGTAAATCTAAAGTGGTAACCAGTAAAGGACTTTAAAGGCTTTTAAAAATGTAAATTTTAAAGCATATTGTGTTTGGTATCAATGTACTCGGCATAAGATTATATTTTATATTTTACCAAACATTTGGGCAATGTAGTGTGTTTTTGTGCATTAAAATTCAATTGTTTCCCCAAAAAAATTGCGTTTGAAAAATCGCTGCACAAGTACTTTGTGAAAAAAAATGCAACAACCACCATTTTAATCTGTTGGGCCTCTGCTTTAAAAAAAAAAAAAAAATATATATATATATATATATATATATATATATATAAAAAAAAAAAAAAAATTTCGTCTCCGGGTTTAAAAAAAAAAAAAAAATATATATATATATATATATATATATATATATATAAAATGTTTGGGGGTTCAAAGTAATTTTCTAGTAAAAAAAATGTTTTTTCATGTAAACAAAAAGTGTCAAAAAGTATTTGGTGGTTCAAGTGGTTAGAAGAGTGGGTGATGTGTGGCGTAAGTTTCTAATGTTGGGCATAAAATGCCAGGATATTTCAAACCCCCCCCCCTCAAAATGACCCCCCTTTTGGAAAACCTGAAGGCAGTGATTGCTTTTCGGGGTCCTGTCCGCGGCTAGGCTCCCAAAAAGTCTCACACATGTGGCATCCCCATACTCAGAAGAAGCAGTAGAATGTATTTTGGGGTGCAATTCCACATATACCCATGCCATGTGTGAGCAATATATCATTTCAATAACAACTTTGTGTACATTTTTTTTTGTCATTTTTCAATCACTTGTGACAAAAAAATTAAATATTCAATGGGCTCAACATACCTCTCAGCAAATTCCTTGGGGTGTCTACTTTCCAAAAAGGGGTCATTTGGAAATATTTTGTACTGCCCTTCCATTATAGCACCTTAAGAAATGAGATAGGCAGTCATAAACTAAAAGCTGCATACATTCCAGTAAATGGACAATCTTTACACAAACCAATAAATATACACTTATTGAAATTTTTTTACCCAAAACATGTTGCTGAATACATTTTCGCCTAAATGTATAACTAAAAGTGAGTTTATTGAATTTTTTTTATAACAAAAAGTAGAAAATATTATTTTTGCTTCCAAATTTTTGGTCTTTTTTCAGTTATATTGCAAAAAATAAAAAAACACAGAGGTGATCAAATACGTCCAAAAGAAAGCTCTATTTGTAGGAAAAAAAGGACGCAAATTTAGTTTTTGCTCAGCATTGCATGACCGTGCAATTAACAGTTAAATCAGCGTAGTGCCAAATTGAAAAAAGTCTCTGGTCATTAAGGGGGTAAAACCTTCGGGGGCTGAAGTGGCTAAGGGAGGGTTTTTGTTTTTTTTTTCTCTCTATTTATTATAGTATGGAGATGTTTTGTTGGATTGTACATGGAATACCTAAATGTGTGTAAGAAGTAAAGGAAAGCTGGCACCCTGTTTATAACTGGAAGAGAGTGACTTCTGGTGGCCACTAGGGAATACTACATCTCTGCTTGGTAGCCTATATTGATGTGAGGAGTGGAGTAGCTGTGGAAATTGTGACCCTATCTGAAGGAGAGGGACGCCTGGTGATCGGATGAAAGTATTACATCTAAAGCATTGTATGACCTGCTTAGCAATAAGAGGTCATCCAATTCCACTGAGAGTTCTGGATGCATATAGGTGGACACTGGAGGTGAAACAGGGAAGTGCACTTATTTTGTTGGTCACTGAGTGTGGACTTTCACTGATATGTAATTTGGCACTTATGCATTGGAATGACTGATCACAATTTTTAATTTTGGGTTATATGCTGCTTTCATTAATAATATTTTTGTAGGCACAGTGTTTTATTAAATATTTGAGTGCTGGTATATATAAATATATTGTATGCTTGTATGAGCTACCACAAACTTCACTGTGAGGGACACTATCTCTGAGAATAATCACAAGTATCTGTGCTCTATGCTGTTCTACCGAGGTGGCGATTTTCACCTTGACTCTTTGTTGTTATAGAGTCTAAGGATGGGCTCGGGCGTGTTCGCAAGTGCACGTGCCCGAGCCCGCCAGGAAGTGGACCTTGCACTGCGCTAGTCACAGGCAGGGAGACATTTCCCCAATCGCTGCAGCCACACATCGGGGAAATGTCTCCCTGATGTGCTCCCCAATGTCTCCCCGATGTGTGGCTGTAGCCGCACATCGGGGAAATGTCTTCCTTCCTGTGATTAGCGCAGTGCAGGGTTCACCTCCTGGCGGGCTCTGGCACGTGCACTTGTGAACACGCCCGAGCCCATCCTTAATAGAGTCTTTGAGGGGCCCATAATTGTGCAACTTTCATAGTTATTCTCTATCTGATCATTCTGACGATTACCTATTCTGTGAAAGGGCATGTTCACACCAGGTGCATTGAGCTGCGTTAATCTGCATTGATCAATGCAAGCTCAAAACAAGGACACACAAAAAGCAATTGTTTTCTTTGTACCCTGTTCACACCATCCATACATGCTGGTGTATGTTGCATAGAAATGCAGACATGCTGAAGTGCAACGCGTGCATTACAAGTGCTGCATAAAGGCAGATAAAGCGTTTTTCCTGACGCCAACATGGCAGCATACTAGTGATAGAGCTCCGCCTCTTGACCACTCCCTCAGGACCAGTGAATAGCATAAAAAAGGCATAGTTAGCCGCCCCCCAATTTCTTCTTTTTGTCCTGTGCCATCCTAATTAGAATATTGGTTTTGCAAGTAGAACCCACCCTGTCAGCTAGTTATTTATCACTAGTATGCTGCCATGTTGGCGTCAGGAAAACGGAAAATTGTATCAAATACTTACCGTAATTTTCCTTTCCTGATGCCAAACCATGGCAGCATACGGGCCCACCCTGTGCGTTTCGGTATGTAGCTTGTTACAAAGAATGGGGGGACAGCTAACTATGCCTTTTTTATGCTATTTACTGGTCCCGAGGGAGTGGTCAAGAGGCGGAGCTCTATCACTAGTATGCTGCCATGGTTTAGCATCAGGAAAGGAAAATTACGGTAAGTATTTGATACAATTTTCCGTTTTCTTTTAAATGATATACTGAGTACATTTGACTATGTGTACAACCCCCCATACTAAGAGTTAGGGCTATTGGCATGAAAACATAAAAAAATGCGCGTTTGAGTAATCTTGCCCTAAAGAAGTGACTGTACTTCTTTGGTGCGACAAGCAACAGCTTATTACTCAGAATTAAATGTAAATCTTATTGCTGAGCATTGTTGCAATTCTGGAAATTGTGACAAATCACTCAAGTGTGAATGGGGCCTTAAGGTTTTCCTTTTTCAGCTTTGTTTTTCCTTGCTGTATTCTATTTTTTTTTTTTTTTTAACTCGGAGAAGTCTTTTATTGAGACAAGAAACAAAAATGCACATCAGAGAAGTACCACATACATAAGATATGACGATGCAATATCCCAGCAGTATCCCCTCTGTACCCAATCACATGCAGTTTTTGTTGGCAGCATATACCCATGTCCTACCGGTATTACAATCATGGCTATACCCCACATGCAATTACATTTACAAGATTCTTTCCAAAATTAGATCAACAGGTGATAATCCAGGTGTGTCCAGCCACGGCGACCACACCGCCTGAAATTTGTGTGGGCATCCCCTATGCTGGAAAATATATCTTTCTAAGCGTATAGTATCCCCCATTGCTGCCACCCATTCTTTCCAAGAGGGAGCGTCAACTGACATCCAGTGTCGTAGAATACGTTTCCTGGCCTGGAACAAAGCCCGAGCCAGCGCTTGTTTGGTGACCTCCTCCAGCTGCAAATCTGCTGTGTTCTATTTAATATACAGCAGGACAATGCTATCAATAATAAAGGGGGACTTAAAGCAGAACTTTACTCACCTTGAATTCAACGATGCACCATCCTCGGAACTCACTGCCAGCCACTGACATCTTTGGGCAGCTGGCTTCTGGGTCTCGAACGATGCCCACTGTCATTGGCCGGAAAAAGATTATTTCACTCCTGCGCATGCATGGGAGTTCCATCAGATTTGGCATTGCCGAATTTGTGCAGTGAGCTGTGCTTGCTCAGCTTACTGTACAAGGGCAGGTAGGCAAGTAGCTTTAATTCAGAAAAGACAAATCATGATGTCTGCCCATTTTAAACCCTATAAAAAAATAAATTAAAAAAACAAAAACTGTGAGACAAAGGCATAATGAGTTAGTATGCATCACATACTAGCTCATTATGAAACACTTACCTCAGAATGAAGCTCTCTCAGCGGCACCCGGGACAGCTGACATTTTCCCCGGAGTTTCTTCTGGGAGCCGCCGGTCACGGCACAGGGTCCTGAAGAGACGGCATAGGTGGCGATGTTGGCGTATATAACAAATATCTCCTAAACTGTGCAGGTTTAGGAGATATTTACAGTACCTATAGGTAAGCCTTATTATAGGCTTACCTGTAGGTACAATTAAAAAGGACAACTTTACTTCCTCTTTAAGTTTGGAGCCTAAAGTTCCACTTTAAAGTGGAACTAGACCCTCCTATAATTTTCAGCCAAGAAAGCTGCCATCTTAGCCTCTGTTTGATCTTCAACTGCCATGATGTTGCATGTGTGCTTAGTTATGACACCAGCCATTTGATGGTTTGACAATATGATTGATTGTCATCTCTATGCCACCTCTATTGAGGAGCCCTGTGCCTCATATCTGAGACCCTGCGCAATACCCTACAATAGACCCCTCCTAGATACTACTGGCTGAACCCATGGTTGGTGTGCTGTAGGGTGGTTCCAGTGTGAGATGCTTGGGGTCCTTTGGGGGTTGGACTCTGGAGGTTTACCTACTGGCGATAATGGATGACAACCATCTGTTTTTATCCTAAATAACAGTTTTCTGGTGTTTTGTATTTGTTGGATGAAGACATCTGCCATCCTTCCTCCGTTATGTCCCTGACGAAAAAAAATAACCTCTTCTGAAACGCGTTGGGACAAAGAGGATACCTATCTACATCAAGCTTTTTTATTGTTTACAGAGTGCTCAACTGTTGTGTATACATTTTTACTAGGGATGGTCCAGATGTTCCAGTCGAACATAAGTTTGACTGGAACATCGGGTGTTCGTTTATTCGCAGAACAACAAACATTATGGGACGTTCGCGGCAAATTCAAGCACCGCGGAGCGGTCTATAATGCACTGCGAGATCACAGTGCATTGACGGCTGCTGATTGGCCAAAGCATGCACCTGACCTGCATGCTTTGGCCAATCACAGCGCGATCTGCTGTGAGAGCCATGATTGGCCAAAGGCAGGGTGCCTTTGGCCAATCATGGCTCAGGGAGCTAAGAGTCCACGCCCCACATTATATAAGGCTGCTTACACGGCAGACGTATGTAGTGTGTTAATGTGGAGAACTTGAGCTAGATTAGGCAGGTTAGTTAGTGGTGTGCAGCAGGTAGTTTAGTGTGTGTGTGTGTGTGTATGTATGTATGTATGTATATGTGTGTGTGTGTATATATATATATATATATATATATATATATATATATATATATATATACAGTATCTCACGAAAAGGAGTACACCCCTTCACATTTTTGTAAATATTTTATTATATCTTTTCATGTGACAACACTGAAGAAATTACACTTTGCTACAATGTAAAGTAATGAGTGTACAGCTTGTATTGCAGTGTAAATTTGCTGTACCCTCAAAATAACTCAACACACAACCATTAATGTGTAAACCGTGGCAACAAAAGTGATTACACCCCTAAGTGAAAATGTCCAAATTGTGCACAATTATCCATTTTCCCTCCCCGGTGTCATGTGACTCGTTAAAGTTACAAGGTCTCAGCTGTGAATGGGGAGCAAGTGTGTTAAATTTGATGTTATTGCTCTCACTCTCTCATACCGGTCACTGAAAGGTCAACACGGCACCTCATGGCAAAGAACTCCCTGACGATCTGAAAAAAGAATTGTTGCTCTACATAAAGATGGCCTAGGGTATAAGAAGATTACCAATACCCTGAAACTGAGCAGCAACACGGTGGCCAAGACCATACAGTGGTTTAACAGGACAGGTTCCACTCAGAACAGGCTTGGCCATGGTCGACCAAAGAAGTTGAGTGCACGTGTCCAGCATCATATCCAGAGGTTGTCTTTGAGAAACAGAAGTTTAAGTGCTGCCAGCATTGCTGCAGAGGTTGAAGGGATGGGGGTCAGCCTGTCAATGCTCAGACCATATGCCACACACTTCACATCATGTGAAGTCAGAAGGGGGCGAGGTCATTCGGTTATGTCACCGGGTGGCCCCGCCTTGCCTATATAAGAACTGTCAAACCAAAAAAGACAGCAGTCAGCGGGAGCCATCCCATCGAGGAGGAGTTTTCGGTTTTTCTATGTCGTCGGGCGCCGTGATTACTTTGCGGGAAAAGTTTTTCTTTTTTAATAAAGGAATTGTCCAAAACTGTATCCTGTGGTTCTTACTTGTTTGACACTTTTTTGGTGAATGGGTAGGGGTACAATGTACCTGATACGGGGCTTCCAGATTCCGATAAGTCCTCTGCTCGCAGACCCTGACAACCACAGCTCAAGGTTGTCGGGAAGAGGCTCTTGTCCCCATCAACATGGGGACAAGGTGCTTTGGACTGGGGGGTGCAGAGCCCCCCTGCCCCAAAGCACCCCCCCCTTGTTCAGGCCATGTTGACGCCCCCCATGTTGACATTCGCTCGTCCGTCCCCCCCTATCCTCCATGCTTGGAAAAGGGTCTGGTACGGATTTTGGGGGGACCCCACATCAATATTTTTTTAAATTTTGGCATGGAGTTCCCCTTAAAATCCATACCAGACCCGAAGGGCCTGATATGGACTGGGGGGCGGGGGGGGGGGGGGGATGACCCTACGCTGTTTTTTTCATTAATTTTTCATCTATATTGCCGGGAGTCAGCAATACATTACAGCCACGAGCAAGTTTAAATTACATTTTTCCTTTATTGCTGAGGCACTGTTCTACACAGCGCACAGATGTGCCACATTACAGGCAGACTAAGGGGACCCCCCAGGCACGATATTTAAAGGAATATTTCATTTTTATTGTTTCACTTAAAGCATTATTAAAATAACTGCTCCTAAAAAAACAATCTTTTTAAAAAAATTTTTTTGCATTGATACATGTCCACTAGGGCAGTACCCGGTCCCCATACACTTTTTATGGCAATATAAGCCTTTAAAATGAGCACTTTTGATTTTTCCTGTTCATGTCCCGTAGACTTTAATAGGGTTCACAGGTTTTACCTGTTCTCGGTGTTCTGGTGTGAACTGAACCGGGGGGTGTTCGGCCCTTCCCTTATTTTTACTGTACCATATTGCATTGTTTTTTTCCATGCCTTTAATATTTTATAACAAAGCATTGTAGATTTTATCCTAGTTTGAAGACCTCTTGTTGCCTTTCAGTGGCTAAATATTTATATATCCTCACTCACACTACCGCGACCGTGACCATCCTCAGCGGGAGACGGACGGGAAGGCGGCGATTAACGGTCTTACCTTAGGCTGCTCCTCGCTCCAGCTTGTCATGGGAAGGGCAGGCCTGTTTCTCCTCCCGGCCAAACAGGAAGTGGGTCCTGAGACCCAATTGACCAGGAGTCCTAGGACTCCCTGGCCAATCAGGTCTCAAGACCTGCTTCCTGATTGGCCAGAGGAGAAGCAGGAAGACATTAATAATTTGCTAATGTCACACAACTGGGTGGGCTCAGGGCACAGTGCTCCTGCGCCCCGAGCCCATCCTTTTTTGAAGCCAATTAGACTTCTAATCATGTGCTTCAATAAAAAAAACATTGAAATCCATGTGTCCGCTGCCCTGCATGTAGATTAGGGGCCGGGTGCATGGATTAGGGGGCGACACCCCTGCGCCCCTAATGGAGCGGCCGCCACTGTTGCCTTGGGGGTAATCCGTTTGTTGCTGACAGTTTTGTTGAGTGCACCAGCAAATGGGACAGTTACATTCCTGGCACGTGCCAAAATGTAAATATTTTTTGAAATTGTGAAATCAATGAGTTTATTTCAGCTTTAACCTGTCAATATAACCCCGAAAACAGTTACATTCAAGGCATGCCATGATTGATAACTGTCACAGCTGCTTGTGCTGACAACTAAACTGTCAAGCCTCTAAATGGCTGATGTCATACCTGATCACTTGTGCAGCACCATGGTAGTTGAAGATCAAACAGAGGCTAAGATGGCAGCTTTCTTGGCTGAAAACAATAGGAGGGTTTAGTTCCACTTCAAAGAGGCCTCCTCACTGTCTGCTTTACGCTCAAATTAGCTGCTCTAACGAGCCACAACTGCGTTCATTGCACACAGTTGCAGGGCTGAATTACACAGTTGGTGTCGGTGCCTGGTGAATGCTACATACGTTTAAGGCCTCATTTACACTGCTGCTGGTAAACGGACGTTTAGAGGCATTTGGGCAATTTTTTCAGCTGCCCCTGAACTCTATGTTATCAGCACATTTACACAGGGTCATTTAAGGTCATTTCCAGGCAGTTGAGTTTAGAGGCTTTTTGTGGAACGCAAAAAAAATGGGTTCAGACGCCAGTTCAGAGGCATTTGAAACGCCAAACAGCTTGTAAACACGCCGGTTTCTAGCTGTCAAGATAAAACGTTCAGGGGAGGTTGAAACATCGTCCAGTGTAAATGGAGCCTAAGGGCTCTTTCACACGAGCGGATCGTTCAGGTCCACCTGTCAGTTTTTAAGGCGGACGTGAACGGATGCTCCATTGTCCTCTATGGAGCGACGGATGTCAGCGGTGACATGTCCTCTGACACCCGATCCGCCAAAAACAGACGGATGGAAACCCTATTTTCCATCCGCCTGGCGGATCAGATCGGATGAACACGGACAGACGGTCCATGTTCATCCGATCCTCCATAGAGGAGAATGGAGCTGTGACAGGTCAGTTTCTACATGGAGAGATAAACGGATGGATCCCCACTGAGCAGCGGAGCCCGTCAAAATGGGCTCCGCTCGTGTGAAAGGGGCCTTACTTGTTCTGCAGCCATGGCATTGGTACAACCCTGAGAGGCTACATTGCTTTTTTAGGTGGGCCATTGGGGGTGGGGGGTCATGGTAGAACTGTGGCTCATCCGTCTGATTTTAAAAATCCTGGGCACCTGTGCAAACAAGAAAATGTTTAAATCTTATATTGTTTTGCCTTAAGTTGGCTTTTTGTAGCCCTGTTAACTATGGCATCATTCATAAGGTGTGTTAGATGTCAATGGCAACGCATCAAAATGCACATAATGCGTGCTTTAATACTTTGTAAATAGGTATAATCATACTTTGGTGAAGGAGTATTAACTCTATCCGCTCCAAATTCTAAATTCAAAACACATCGAAAACACGTCTCAAAATGCATGTAAGCGCATGAAGGATATGCGCGTTGACGCATCTGCATAATGCTAAAAAAATACACCTCTATACACACATGTAGCGCCCTCTACTATAGGTAGGTGCTTAGAGAGAGATTTTTGTGTAAGTGAGGTAAATTTAGTCAGTGTGCAGGAAATGTCAACTCGCTATGGGTGATAGAAAGGGGTAATGTTTCCTGTAAATTGTTACTGTGATGAATGAAGACCAAGCCCGGTCTCGGATATGAAAAGATAAAACCTGTTTATTAAGTTTAAAAAACTTACATCATAAACGTGCCAGACTCATGTGGAGATAGGAAACACTGCACTAGAGCTAAACAAGCTGGAAACCGATACTTTGTGTTCCTTGGTATGACGTTGTGACTCGTGGTATGGAGACGTGACTTGAGAAAGCGGTGACACGAAACATGTTGTCACGGTGACGGGACCACTTCGTAGACATTCTGTGCAGACACCGTGTGGACGTGCGGATGACTGCTCCTCCAGCCTCCCCTCCCACCTGGCTTCACCAGAGCTGTCCTTCCCTTCCCCTGTCTGATTGCAGATAGAGGATTAACGTCACCTCCAGCAGATGGGGCATAGATGGGGTGAACAGACCAGCTTCCTGGTTCCCTGTGCGGATCCTCGGCGTTACATTTTTCACCAGTCCATCCCATTGGCTGGATCCACAGTTCCCTCTCTTAGACAAAGATGCCTCTGGTTTCATCATACCAAGGAGCACAAAGTATCGGTTTCCAGCTTGTTTCGCTGTAGTGCAGTGTTTCCCATCTCCACGTGAGTCTGCCACGTTTATGATGTAATTTTTTAATACTTAATACACTGGTTTTATCTTTTCATATCCGAGACTGGGCTTGGTCTTCATTCATTACAGTAACAATTTACAGGCAACATTGCCCCTTTCTATGACCAAAAGCGAGTTGACATTTCCTGCACACAAGCGCCTATTGGTTTATTTTACAATAAAAACAAAAAATAGACTGACAATTTTGAAAAAAAAAAAAACAATATTTTTTACTTTCTGCTTTAAAACATACCCAATGAAAAAAAAATCTAATTTCTTTATAAATTTTAGCCAAAATGTATTCTGCTACATGTCTTTGGTAAAAAAAATCTCAATAAGTGTATATTGATTGGTTTGTGTGTGTAAGGAATAGCCTATGGGCACTGGAATGCCTATACGCGGGCTCACGTAGTGTGTGCGCACGTCCGTGCGTGGTTGTGCGCGTATGCGTGCACCTGTGCGCCGGCAATGGCGCCAAAATGGCCATTTAAGCAGACAGCACCCTGCAGCCAGTGCTGTCCATTCTACAGCGTCCCTGCACCTGTGACCCCAGTGTTTACTCTGGGAGACTTCCTGTACCTGTGACCCCGGCTTCCTTTTGGACTCTGTTTGCTTTCTGCCTGCCCTGACCCCCAGCCTGTCTACGACTACTCTTCTGCCTGATCCCTTGTACTTCTGCTGCCCACACTTTGCCGACCCTGCTTGTACCTGACTTTCTGCCTGCCTGATCCACCTGTACTGCACTGCCAGCCTCAGCCTGTTACCGACCCGGCCTGTACCACCATCCTTCTGCCTGCACAAGCTCCTGTGGACCCTCACCTACCATCAGTGACCAAGTCCAGCCCTCGTGCCCCCCTGTGCTCCAGAGCTCCCTGTCTACACTACCAGGGGTTCTCGAACCAGGGCCACAAGAGAGGTTGCCCCCGCATAAGTCAGAATCGACCACCAGGTACGTGACAGTGTGACAGTTATAGCGCCTACAAACTATGGGATATATATACGGGTAGTTTTATTTTTATTTTTTTACATTGCTAATGGCGGTGATCAGCAACTTATAACGAGATGACAATCTGACATTAAATGTCACTGGGGGGAACTGACTAACTGCCACTTGAAAATAAAACACCTTTACACAGCGTACAACCTAATTTACCACCGACCACACAACGCACACTCGATCCTCATATCACTCAGCCAGGAGCCCCACTTGTAAATTTTCAGGCACCAGTGATCAATCCACCACAAACATAAAATTGGATGTACTCAATCTTACTCCATAGCAGTTTACTCAACAAGAGTTGGATGTTCTTAAATTTGGTCTGAGTTTTTCCCTTCTTTGAATATTAAGCAAGCAAAGACATTCATATGTTTATGCAGAATCTTACCTATAAATTTATTTTTGATCAGGATCGGCTTTGATCTAAACAGGAATATGGAAAATTGTTATCAAATACTTACCGTAATTTTCCTTTCCTGGCCTATCCTCATGTCAGCACACAATGGGTTAATGCCTCTTGCAGGCGCTCACATGACCACCTATAACTAGCTGAATAAAAGAGAGCCCCTCCCCCACTAAGGTGTTCGATATCTTAGCCTGCGACAGGCCACTAGGGAAGGAGTCCTGTGCTGACGTGAGGATAGGCCAGGAAAGGAAAATTACGGTAAGTATTTGATAACAATTTTCCATATTCCTGGCCATACCTCACGTCAGCACACAATGGGATAGAACTAGCTGAATAAATGGAGAGAACACATGAAAAGAAACATTGACAATCAAGGAAAAACTGCCAAAGACAAGAAATATGTATTGGTCTCATCCCAAACCTTGCAGAACTTTGACTGCATGGCCATAAAGTCGAGTGAAAGGCTAGCTGTCTCACATACATCTTCCACTGAATCCTGGCACAACTACCCCAAAGCTGCCACCCCTCGGGTCGAGGGAGCTTGCACCTGTTCCTGGTCAGAAAGGTCTAATTCCCGAATGCCAATCTATTCACCCTGGTAAACCAACAAAAGATGACTCAAGAACCTGACGGTGAAATGAAAAGATTATCCACTTTCCTTTGTCTTTTGACCTTTACATGTATACTGGTCACAACTTGTGTAAGGACCTGAAGTCCCCCTGCTGTACTCAGTGACTCCGTGTGAATGCCCAGAGGGACTTTTCCCAGTTTTCCTGAAAACTGCATATCACTTTAGAATTGAGCTTTTGAGATGAACATAGTATCACTATTTCTGGTAAAAAGACACAAAAGGGGTCTTTGCTGCAATCTCCAACCTCCTTCTGTCTGAAGCAATCGCTGTCAGAGGAACTAGTCTTATCACTAGGAACCACACTGGAAATGAAGCATTTGGAGCACAGGATGCCTGTACTAATGCTTTCAGAGCCAAACCTAAGTCTCATGAAATGGAACAAAGATTTCCTTGGTGTTTGTATATGGATTATGGCCTGCATGAAGCATTTGTTTGATGGCTCTTCTACCAGCCTGAAAAGGAGGATAAAGGCAGAGACCTGTACTATAAATGGAGTTGTATGTCATACCCACCTCAACCGCCAATTGTATAAAATGTCCAGGATTTTGGCTAGAGCTGGGGACACCCAAGAGAAAACTTTGCTAAGCAAACAGAACAAACAGAAGCAAACAGAACAAACTTCCTTCATATCCTCTTCTATATAGCGCTCATGGCCTTGTGGTCTTCAAGGTCTGAACCTCCTTGGATGAGAATCTCTGCACCACCAGTCTGGCTGATTCAATAGCCAGGCTATTAAGAGTCTCAATGGACTGGGGTGCTGCCATTGACGTTGGCATAAAAGATCTTGTTTGACCAGGAATGAGATTGGTGGTGCTGATGACATCTGGGGAAGCAATGAAAATCAAGGCCTCCTCGACAGGTGAAAGCACCTGTATGGCATAAACGTGTTCTGTCCAAATCTTCAGAAGAATCTTCACAGTCAAGGACTCTGGAGGAAGACAGACACCAATGGAAAAATCCCCATGGTACTGTGAATCCCCCTTTCTATCACTACACCTTTGTAACTGGTTACAAATACTGGAAGCTGTGTGTTCAGTGGACTCTCTATGAGAACTACTGATGGAATGCACAATGCATAATTTGCCTAACTGATCATTTAGTGGATCCTGCCTTTCCAGTAAGTAAACCGTGGTTAACTATAAGCGGCTCTCCGCCCAGTGAAAAGTTTGTTACAAAAAGTAACAGGAAAAGACAGACACTTGGTGCCCCCTTGGTGGGCAATGTAAGCTACTGCTGTCTTGGTGTCAAACATCAACTTCACTCGGGCCTCTTGGAGAAAAGATCCTGAAAGGCTTGCAGGGCTAGAAAAAAGGGATTTTATTAAAACTTACCGTAAAATCCTTTTCTCTGGGTTCACTGACAGACGCAGCCCTTCATTGACAAGTGGGGTTATATGCACATCCTACCAGGAGTTGACTAGGCAAATAGAAAGAAAGCAAGCTGGCCCCTCCCAGGGGGCCGGCCTCTCTCTCCCATACAACCCCCCTACTCTGCTTAGCATATCAGTTCGTAACAAGCCATACAAACGCAACACAGAGGGGTGGGTGCTGCGTCTGTCAGTGAACTCAGAGAAAAGGATTTTACGGTAAGTTTTAATAAAATCCCTTTTTCTCTTACGTTCACTGACAGACGCAGCCCTTCATTGACAAGTGGGGATGTCCCAAAGCTGTGTCAGTCAAGAGGGGTGGGTAAACGACAACAACTGTACCCAACAGAATCCTCTCAGGAGGCGCCAGCCGCGCCTACACCGCCGCCTGTAAAACTTTACGGCTAAAAGCAGCATCCAAAGATGCTGACACATGAACTTTATAAAACATAGTAAACGTGTGCACTGAGGCCCAAGTAGCCGCCTTGCACACTTGTGACACCGAAGCCTGGTGTCTGAAAGCCCAGGAAGTGCTAACTGCCCTGGTGGAATGAGCCGTGACTGGAAAAGGGGGTACCTTGCCCCGAACAGTATACGCATGGGTCACAGTCTGTCTGATCCAACGGGAAACAGTAGCCGACGAGGCCGCCAATCCTTTGCGCGGACCATCCATCAGTACAAACAATGCATCAGACTTCCGAAAGGAAGCTGTAGCCGCCAAATACACCCGCAAAGCCCATTGACATCCAATGAATGTAACTCACATTCCTTGGGATGCGATGGATGCGGACATAATGAAGGAAGAACAATATCTTCATTAATGTGAAAAGAAGAGACCACCTTCAGTAGAAACGAAGGAGAAGGACGCAAGATCGCCTTGTCCTTATGAAGGACTAAGTAAGGAGACTTGCAGGACAACGCTGCCAACTCAGACACCCACCTAGCTGATGTGATGGCCACCAAAAAGGCCACTTTCTGCAACAGCAATTGTAAGGGAATATCCCTGATCTTCTCATATGGCAGTTTCTGCAGCACAGAAAGCACCAAATTCAAATCCCACGGCGCCATAGGCGGCCGTACCTGAGGAGCCACATGGCGCACACCTTGTACAAATGTACGAATCAACGAATGTGACGCCAAAGGTCACTGAAATAGAATCGCCAGAGCCGAAATCTGACCCTTGAAAGTACTCAATGCCAATTTTTTATCCAGGCCCTGCTGCAAAAAAGCCAGGACTCTGGACACAACGAAAGAGCAGGGGTTCCAACCCCCTGCTTCACACCAGGCAATATAGGCCTTCCGGGTGCGATGATAAATCTTGCGCAAAGTACACTTGCGTGCTTTAAGCATGGTAGGGATCAGGGAGTCCGCGACACCCCTATCCCTCAACACCTGGGACTCAATAGCCAAGCCGTCAAAGCCAGCGAGGGTAAAGCAGGGTGCAAGATGGGCCCCTGAGACAACAGGTCTTCGCGCAGCGGAAGACGCCAGGGAACATCTGCCACCATTCGCACCACGTCGGCGTACCAAGGACGCAGAGGCCAATCCGGAGCCACCAGGATTGTCGGAATCCCCTCCGCTTCCACCCTGCACAGTAGCCGCGGTAGAAGCTTGATGGGAGGAAAAGCGTACAGGAGCTGATATCCGACTCCAAGGCGCTACCAGCACGTCCGTAGCGGCCGCCAGCGGGTCTCTCGTCCTGCACACAAAAGTTTTCACTTTGTGATTGAACCGAGACTCCATGAGGTCCACATCTGGCGTGCCCCACTTGTGGCAAGTCTGGCGGAACACTTCTGGATGTAGGGACCATTCCCCCTGATCCAGCATCTGGCGACTGAGAAAATCCGCCTGCCAATTCTCTACGCCTGGAATGTAAATGGCGGAGATTTCCGGCACGTGAAGTTCTGCCCATCGCAGAATGAGAGCCGCTTCTGCAGCCGCTGCCGAGCTCCTCGTTCCACCCTGATGGTTCACATACCCCACTGCCGTGGCGTTGTTCGACTGAACCCAAACCGGGAGCCCGCGCAACCTTACCGTCCAGTGGGAAAGGCAGAGCCTGATCCCCCTCAGCTCCAGCACATTGATCGGAAGGCGAGATTCCTGCGCCGACCAACGGCCCTGAGCAGACAGCTGCCCCAGGACCCCCCCCCCCAGCCCGATGGCATCCGTCGTGACTATCGACCAATTCAGGGGAAGAAATGACTTCCCCAACGTCAGGGCCGGGGCCCGAAGCCACCAGGTCAATGATCCTCTGGTCTAATGATCCAATCTGATCAGCTGGTCCAGGAACAGCGGAGACTTGTCCCACCGTGACAGAATCGCTCGCTGAAGGAGCCGAGTGTGACTCTGGGCATAAGGTACCGCCTCGAAGGCTGAAACCATGAGCCCCAACACCCGCATACAGAACTGTAAGGAAGACCACCGGCATGACAGCAGGGTTCGCACCGCTGCTTGCAGTGTCAGTAACTTGGGCGGAGGTAAGAACACCTTCGCCTGCTCCGTGTCCAGAACCAGCCCCAGGTATTCCAGGCGACAGGATGGCATCATCGTCGACTTCTGCAGATTGATCAGCCAGCCGAAGTCCTTCAATGAGGCCATGGTGATAGCCACGTTCTCCTCCAGAGCTGAAGCAGACTCCGCTCTCAGTAGCAGATCGTCGAGGTATGCTACCACCGCAATGCCTCTCTGCCTCAGCAGTGCCAGCACCGGGGCTACCAGCTTGGTGAACACCCAAGGAGCCGAGGCCAGACCGAAGGGCAGTGCCACGAATTGGTAATGAAGATCTCCCACCGCAAATCGCAGAAAACGCTGGTGCCGGAGACAGATGGGGACGTGGAGATACGCGTCCTTGATATCCAGAGACACCATGAAATCCCCTTGGTGCAGGGCGGCCACGACCGAACGGACAGATTCCATCCTGAATTTTCGCGCTTTCACAAAGTGGTTTAGCGCCTTCAGGTCCAGAACTGGCCTGACCCCCCCTTTTTTGGGGACCACAAATAGGTTTGAGTAGAAACCGTGAAACCTCTCCAACTGAGGCACTGACACGATCACCCCCTGGTCGGAGAGTGCCTGAACAGCCCTTAGGAGGGCCTCCCGACGCCCCTGAGTGAGTCTCAAGTTCGATGGGAAGAACCTGTCTGGGGGTAGAGTGCTGAACTCTATCCTGTACCCGGAGGACACCACTTCCTGCACCCACCGGTCGGAAATGCGGGCAGTCCACCTGTCTGCGAACCCCAGAAGACGGCCCCCCACCCGAAATTCGGGTGGGGGCAACCCATCATGCGGAGGAGGACTTCTCCTCTGTCTTTTCGCTCTTGCGTTGCCAGGGGCATGAAAAAACCTCTTCTGACCCGAAGAAGCAGGACCCTGCTTGCGGAGGAACTCCCGCCGCCTGGGCTTAGGGAGAAAAGTACTCTTCCCTCCAGTGAAATCCATGATGATTTCATCCAACTGCGCCCCAAAGAGTCGACCACCCTGAAAAGGAAGATCCGTAAGACCCTTTAGGAGAAGATCCACCCGACCACGAGCGCAACCAGAGTACCCGTCTGATAATGACTGCAAAAACAGACATTTTAGACAACATGGGGAGTAGGTCCAGAGCTGCGTCACACAGGTACGCAGACCCTGAAACAAATGGTCTGCCCTCTGCGATGCCTCAAGCGTCCTCCCACAGTCCAAATCATTCTGCAGCTCCATCATACACTCGGACAGAGATGGCGCCGCCATGCCTGACACCAGGGCCGGTCTCATGGCTGACCCTGCCAGCAGGAAAAGTGCTTTTGACACCGCCTCCGTCCGCCTATCGGCTGGGTCCTTAAACGAGGGAGACCCCTCCAAAGGAATGGTCGTTGCCTTGTTCAGGTGAGCCACCGGAGGGTCCACTGCGGGGGATGCCCACTTTTTTTACAAAACTATCCTCAAAAGGGTAGCGGATAGCGAAGCGTTTAGGTAGGGCGAAGGAATTCTGCGGATGCTGCCATTCCTGATAAACCAGGTGGTCAAAAAATTGATCATAAGGATAAGCTTTAGGGGACCTGGGAGGCCTAGCAGACCCGCAAACATATGCGGACTCCTGCAACTCCCCTGCTTGGTCCAGTCGCAAGGACGCATGGATATTAGTAATCAGTGCGGCCACCAGCACCTTTTCGCGCGCAACCAAAGCCCCCTGGTCTTCTTCGCCATCCGAGGGAACTAGCTCGCCCTCTGAGAGTTCCACGGGGGGTCCCCGTGACCCCTGAAACCACTTCCGGTTCAGACTCTTCCCCTGAGGAAAGAGGGTGAGGCGGACACTTTTTAGGGGCCCCCAGAGCCCTGCTCGGCCCCACCCAGGGAAGGAACGCCCCAAATACTGCTCTCAGCTGGTCCAGGGACACCAGGGTCCCCAGCGCAGGTTGCGCTGCCGCTGACTCCTCCTCAGAAGGACCCGCAGGGTCATCCGCCATCGTACCACCGGAACTGACAGGCAAATAAAAAATGCCCTGACACCCCCACAATGCAGCCCCACCGCCACCCCACAGATCAACCAGGGAGGCCCCAGGAGGACTGTACCCACCGCTACCAGCACCCCAGGGGGAGCCCAGCTATACGTGCTGTTTTGTGCCTCACAAGCACTGCGTCCTAGTAGGAGTGCTTAGGGACCGCCAGTCATAGAGCCTGTGCCGCCTGTTTTCATCCACGCTGTCCCAAGTGAAAGAGAAAGCAAAACGGCAGCAGCCCGTTTTTCTTTCCAGGGACATCCAATATGGCCCCCGAACGTTCACTAGAGGCCAAAGCCTGTATACAGGCCGCTACTGCGGCAAAATGGCCGCCGCTCAGCACTAGAGGGAAAACCTCAGGAAAATGGCTGCGGCTACGGCAAAATGGCGGCGATCCGCCGCATAATGGCGGCGGATCACCGCATGGCGGTGCAGAAGCGCGGGGTGCGGTGCTGGGAGTGGGGGGAAGGGGGTGTAGGAGGGGGGCAAAAAACACCCAGGGGGGACACTAGCCCAGCGAACACCCTCCACCGGCCGGCCAAATCGCTAAAAATCGCCCAGCCCCCCCCTCCGCGCCCCTGGGGGGGAAGAGAGGGGGTCACTCACCAGTCCGACGGGCGTAGCGGGTAGCCACCCGGTTGCAGACATTCCTCTCATGTCGGAGAGGGCTGCTGCAGGCCGCAGGCCCCTGGACAGGAACTAGGTCCGGTCACCGGACGCAGGTGGGGGTCACCCACAGGCCGCCCCGCACGGAACGGGCACGCCGAGGCTAGGGCTAGCTCGCATCGGTCGGCCGCGCTGGGGAAAGTTCAGGATTCTAGCTATCCTCTATGCCCCAGCCGGCTTCTAGATAGCAGTCTTCATCAGATAGCTTGAAAAAAATATAAAAACGGCAGCAAAAAAGATGAACCGCAGGTCCCATAAGGGAGCCAGGTCTAACTCCTTGCACTAGGCATAATAAAACTGATATGCTAAGCAGAGCAGGGGGGTTATATGGGAGAGAGAGGATGGCCCCTGGGAGGGGCCAGCTTGCTTTCTTTCTATTTGCCTAGTCAACTCCTGGTAGGATGTGCATATAACCCCACTTATCAATGAAGGGCTGCGTCTGTCAGTGAACGTAAGAGAAAACAAAACCACCTTAATTTAAGTCTCCTCAGACTGGAGGCAGACTGGCATCCGATGTCAGAATCATTCCATCTCCTGGGCTGAGAGGCACGCCACAAAAAAGAGGCACACTGGTGTCCAAGACTTCCATTCTTGCCAACTTGTGCAGACACAAAGACCTTCTGATCCATAGTCAGCCCATCCCATTGACTAAGGAAGGCAAATTGAAAAGCCCCCATGTGCCACCTGGCCCCAGGCAGCACTGGAATGGCCATTGTAAAATGTCCCAATGGGGACAATGCAATTCCTCGCTGATATAAATGCTGTCTCCATGACTCTTCATAGGCAGATTGTCATTTTGCAAATTTTGCAGTTTTGGAAAACCACTTGACATATTCAGGTATGATAATCTGTGAAGGATCTTGGAGTAGTTTAAGAAGGGCTTCGCTGTTTTTCCTGTTTATTCACTAGTTGACTGAACCTTGGAAAAAGGATTTCTAGGACAAGATTGTGATGCTTTGCCAGCTCCTGGTTTACACCTGCGACAATCAAAAACAGTGCCCAAGTAGTGGTAGAGCCTTATTCCCAAAGACCAATTACTGCCACTGCTGCCGACAAAATGTTCAAAAAGTTTCTTGGTGCTGTGCCAATTCTAAACATGGCAAATACCCGAACTGGAAATGACAGCCAGTCACCGCAAATCTCAAATGTCTCTGGTGTTACGTATAATGGAAGTATATGGCAGCCAGGTCAATTGAGTCTAACCGGTGCTCATGCTGAACTATCGCCATGACTGTTTGCACAGACTCCACCTTGAACCTTTTGTTGTGTATGTACCCATTTGATTTCTTTAAACACAGACAGTAGGGAAAGCTCCTGATGCCTTGGGTACTAGAAAGAATGGAGAAAAGTCACCAGATCTGTTCCATTGGTGGCACCAGCACTATGGACTTGTTGCAGTATAATTCTTATACGTGATCTTGCAGTAATTCTTTCTTCTTGAGATCTGGTGGTCCTGAATGAAAGGATTTGGTGATTGTACTCCCAGCTAACTGTCTTTGAAGTTTGTCGCCCAAACCCTCCAAAAAAGTAGGCTATCCTGGTTTCCACTGGAAAACACTGGTTGGGCCCACCTTCAAATACTTTCCACATGTCTAGCAACTTGCTCTGGGTTTTGATTCTATGTAAACAAGAAGTGTTGAGTGCCCTTCACTGTGATCTGGTAAATTTCAGGCTGGCCTGTAAGATTTGACCTCCTGAACCCTTCTGAAGATCGACCGACTTGAGCAAAAGGATTGTTCCTTCCTTTTATTACACTGTGGCCACACTCTGGACATTTCTTCTGTCACTCACTTTGTCCAACGTTTTATCAAACAACAACCTCCCATTATAGAGAATGTTACAAACGGCTTGTGTGGAAGCTTTAGCCACCCTCCAGTGGCGCCACCACAAGGCTCCCATTGCTGTGACAATGCGCTAGCCTTAGAACGCGGTCTATTGAAGCCTCGACCAAAAGTCAGCAGCCAGGTTCAAGTCCTCCAGAACCTTGGCCATTCCTGCTGGTTCCCCTTGAATTAAAGGCCATTTTTTGCAATGCTTTAAACATCACAGTTAACGCTGTTGCTAGTCAACAGGCAAAAAACCTGCTGCTGTATAGATTTTCTGCAAGTCTGCAGGCCAGTTTTACCACAATTTCTGAGTTGAAAAGATCTTTCTGCTTTCACCTTTCTGAGGTGTTCAGGTGCTCTTTCAATTTGTTTGTCATGTTACAGATGCGTTTTATAGAGAAAAAATGTGACATGTTCTCCTTCAGTTGACTGTACTGGAACACAATGCACTGGGGTGGATTGGAATCCATGGTAAACACTGTTAATGCATTTTTGACTCCAATAAAAACGCATTGGACTGCATCTGGTGTGAACCAGCCTTAGGTCCACTTTCCAATCCGTAGGATTCCTAAAGGTATTGAAAGGCAAAGACACTTGCGCACCAGACACTGGCAGGCCCCATCCACTCCTGGAAGTGCGTTGCTTAAAACATGCATCAGCCAGCTTCACTGGATAAAGCCTGGAGACCATTGCTGTAAATTGGTCTTCTTATCACATCTCTCCCATTCTTTATCAATGAGCTTTTAACTCCATCATTCTGGGAAAAGAAGTCCTTCCTTTTTCACATTTGGAAAGATCTGCATGCGTTTGTGATGGTTGGGCCTGCGTCTTGCCTGTGACATGGAAAGTTGCTACATACGCTTCCTTATCCATTGGCATTTGAGGCAATCCATGCCGATTAATGCCCAATATGCATACAGGGCTTGGCAAGGCATTTACAATTGCGCTGCTTAAACCACATGTGAGCCATTGCCACGTTAGTTGCTTGAGGAACATGAAAGCTGCCCTGTGCGGGAATGCAGGTTGACCTGGTCATGGGGATGACCAGTGGCGGGTCGTATGTGTTTGCATTTAGGGCTTCTGCTCCTAAAATCATGCAAAACACTATACTATTTGCATTCCTTGAGCATTCCTCACTCTTTTGAAGACATGTCCCACGCCGCCCCCTCGTACCTTTGCTAATATTCTGTGCCACTGACAGGCGTGGTGGGCTCATGCTAAAAAATATGATTCTGTCACCAAGAAAAAACAGGTACACTGTCCCTTTAAGGCATATCTGCTATCATCCACTTACTTAACAAGTAGCAGCAGGTAAGCCCAGGCAGCCTTCCAGAAGCAGACAAAAACCAGTCAGGATGTCTAACCCCTGCGAACACAGTACAGCAGGGGAGCATACAGCAACAAGTCTTCACTACACAGAGAAAACTGACAGGACTGCAGAGGGATGGAGAGAAATGAGATCCTCTGCTCGCTCTAAGACTGTTGCTGCTGCTTGGTGACTGCCAGACGCTACCTTGCGCCCCCGTCCCCCTGCCCTCTGTGACATCATCCATCGCCGCTCTCAGACTGACAACAAAGCCAGGAGAGTGGCATGCTACCTATACAAGACAGGAAAAACCCCAATGGTGACATTGCAGAGCTTCCTCACGCCACACCTGCAGAAGTGCTGTACAAGCAACATTGCCCGCTCCCAGCACAAGGGACACCCAGTTTCAGGAAGGTTTACATCCAATATTCTGGGTCTTCCAATTCCATGAGAGGCTGAACATGGAGGGGCAGGTTCGGTAGGGGGGATATCCAGCAACAAAACAACTTATCAACAGCAATGCACAGGTGACCTGGAGCAGACCGAGAAAAAAGAATACCTTAGTGGGGGAGGGGCTCTCTTTTATTCAGCTAGTTATAGGTGGTCATGTGAACACCTGCAAAACGCGTTAACCCATTGTGTGCTGACATGAGGTATGGCCAGGAAAGGGAATTATCTGACAGCATCAAGCACTTTACTATGGAGGACTTTCGAGCCCTCCGTGACTTGATGCTTTTACTAGAAGAAAACAGTGACGCAGACAATACTACAAATACCATCATCAAGACATCACAAACACAAGTAACCTTAATATCAGCACCTATTGACAAATTCAATTATTTATTTTGACCTGTAATTGGTTTGGGTTCAAGGAGTCCCACTACCTCCTGGTACAGGGGATAGCCATGGGCATGTGTTGTGCACCGGCGTACGCCAACCTGTACCTGGGGGGGTGGGAATGATACCTCTTTTCCGATGGATTGCTAATACCATTTGCCAATCAGGCATTATTCTGGATGCAATATATCAATGATATTTTTATTATCTGGGCAGGCACTCAAGATTTGTTGATATTTCTTAACAGAAATTGGTTCAATCTTAAATTTACAGTAAACAGCAATAGTCAACATATCACTTTTTTGGATCTTACAATCTATAAAGATCAAGATAACTGTCTAGCTACAAAGTTATTTCGTAAAGAGACAGCGGGTAGCACCTTGTTACACACTGCTAGTGCACATCCACTGGCACTCATTCGCAGCATCCCTTATGCCCAATATGTCAGACTCTGTCGCAACTGTACACACTTACAGGACTTTAAGATATAAGCCAATTCCCTCAGATTACATCTAAAGGAGATACAGTAAATCCATGTTACGCAGAGCTTACAACAAAGCACTGCGTCAAACCCGTAGTAAACTCCTCTTCAAAACTAAGACAGATAGACCTAGACCTACAGTAAAATACATCACAAGGCTTTCTGCTCAGCACCTTTTTCTACGGAATATACTGACCAACCATTGGCATTTGTTACAGGAGGATCCTATCCTCAGAAAGTATATTGGACAACGTCCTGAAATTGTGTACAGACCGGTAAGGTCACTATGAGACAAATTAGTGTCCAGCCACTATTCCCCTAAGTCTACTCCCCTACAACCTCGACGAGGGATACACAAATGCGGCAGATGTTCTTTCTGCCCATGGATCAATATTGGTAACAGTTTCACACTCCCCAATGGGGAAATCTTTACCCCCGCTTTTTTGCAGACTGTGAGACACAAGGGGTTGTATACCTCATGCTCTGCAAATGTGAGGCCTTCTATATAGGGAAAACAGCCAGACAATTCCGACAAAGGATTAAAGACAACGTATATTATTGGGCCAATGATAAGATGCTGACCCCAGTAAGTAGACATTTGGACCTATACCTTAAGTTCGATGTCTCTTTTGTCTTATTTATTTCTCTGGCTGTGGTCCCCAAAGATCCAAGAGGTGGGGAGTGGGACAAGCACATTCTTCAAAAAGAAACAACTTGGATTGAGTGCCTTAATGCCACACAAGCCTCTAGCATCAGTTAGACCCAATCGTACAAACCTTTTTTATGAGCATTGGCTGAGATCCTGTTAGACCTCAGCCTTGTACTATGGTTGTCCTTGTGAATATGTCTCTATGCACATACATTAAAGTGAAGATAATATCTCTATGCCCATACATTGAGGGTATATATGGACAGTAATCTTAATCGTGCACACCTGCATCTCTGAATTCATAGCCCATTCTTGTTGCTTGGTGTCTAAGATTCTTTTTGTGTGACTCTATTGGTAATTCCTGTTGTACATATGCTGGGTTTTTCGTACTGGATATGTTTCAGGATATATACAATGTGAAAATAAGGTGACCATTGTATACAGTGACAATATGTCTTGAGTGTAAGGAATTTTTATATTTCTGATTGTCTTTCTCCCAGTTACCCACAGATCCTGGAGTTATCCGTCCCTGTATGGCTGGGGCATCATTTCTCCCATTTCCACAACCTGTGTTTCCATCTAACCCTTAGATGCATACAAATGGATGCTGCAGTGGTGTCCTCAGCTACCACCATCTGCTTGGATGGTACTAGAGGGTCCCCTTGCCAGGTATGCTGTTTTTGTGATGCAGAGGGGTTGATTTGCTAAAGCTTGAAAGTGAAAAATTTGGTGCAGCTCCACGCAGAAACCAGTTTCAAGGTTTTAGGCCTCATACACACGGACGTTTCTTAAAAAATAAACAAAACGTTGTGCCCGACGTCAATGAAAAAAAAACGGCGTTTTTCGGCATTATGCATCGGCGTTATTGAGTGTCGGCGTCAATAGGCGTTTTTTTAAAAAAATCATCCCTCTGCTATTTTTCAACCTAAAAATGTCGGCGTCAAAAAACGCCGGTTAACACCGGTATGGTGTTAGTTGGCGTTAGTGAGCGTTTTGCGGCGTCGGCGTCAAAAAACGCCAAAACGTTACAGCTTCAGAATGCGCTGGCCGTGGGTTCTAGTTTCAGCTCACTAATGCCGACGCCATCTACAGCTCAAAAATGTCGGTGTTTTTATGTGGCCATTGACTAACATGGAGAGCTGCAAAAAACGCCAGAAAACGCTGGAGTCTAAAAAACGTCCGTGTGTATGAGGTCTTAGGCTGGGTTCACACTATCCGACAAAAAAACGGTCCTACTTTGATCCTACACTGCTGTGCGATTTACGGTCCTACATAGGGTCAAAGTCGGACCGTTTGTCTGTGAACAGGGATCCGACTTTGATCCCGACAATGCCAGGCACTTTGTGCTCTGGGGATCATGAAGGGGAACTCCACGCCAAATTTTAAAGAAAAAACTGGCATGGGGTCCCCCTCCAGGAGCATACCAGGCCCTTTGGTCTGGTACGGATTTTAAGGGGAACCCCATGCCGAAAAAACAGCGCGATGTCCCCCCCAAAATCCATACCAGACCCTTATCCGAGCACGCAACCCGGCAGGCCAGGAAAGGGGGTGGGGACGAGCAAGCGGCCCCCTCCCTCCTGGACCATACCAGGCCGCGTGCCCTCAACATGGGGAGTATGGGTGCTTTGGGGCAGGGGGGGCTCTGCGCCCCCCACCCCAAAGCACCTTGTCCCCATGTTGATGAGGACAAGGGCCTCTTCCCGACAACCCTGGCCGGTGGTTGTCGGAGTCTGCGGGCGGGGACTCATCGGAATCTGGAAGCCCCCTTTAACAAGGGGGCCCCCAGATGCCGGCCCCCCACCCTATGTAAATGAGTATGGGGTACATCATACCCCTACCCATTTACCTGGAAAGAAATATGTACACAAAAAAAAACACAGCTTTTTAAAATATTTTATTAAATCTGCTCCGGCGGTCTTCTCCCCTCTCCGGTGTCTTCT